>JAJIYU010000011.1:0-99224 GCA_030144865.1 Tinospora cordifolia | reverse complement strand
GAGCCTGAAGCGGATCGAGGTGGCATCTCCTATATGTCACCGCTTGAGATTGTCGAGCTACAAGGCGGATCGTAGGTATTCCCACCCAGAGCTGACTGTGACAGCTCGAAGTCTTTGGGAGACGGTATGACGTTGCGAGAAGTACTCTCTCTTAGGCTGTGATGTGAGTGTCGATTGATTTTAGATGGTTATTGGAACCCTCTAAGATTAGATTGGATCATAGGGAATATTGAGAGCCATCTCAACCTTCTTTCGGTCTTAGATTCTGACTGAAACAAATAAATGTTTGAACGCCTAATGTTTGAAGTATTTGTAATGTTTTGGATTGGGTCTATATAATGCATGTGATATGTAGGATCGATCCACTGAGCTTTCGAGCTCACTCCCATTCTATTTTTCAGGTACACTTGGACTTAGAGTACTGTAACCTACGTCAGAAGACTCTCACTTTGGTTGGACACCTCACGGGGAGGTTGTCCGGGATAGGTGACTTTGAAGTCATATTTTATGTATTTTATTGGATTGTTTTAATGTATTTACATTAGTTTAACTTCGATTGTTTTATCTTTAGTGACTTTCCTTGTGTAACGATTTTGGTTTAAATGAATAATTTAAAAAGTATTCCGCTGCATTGCTCATGATTTAATTGGTAAAATTATTGTGATTTTGTATCTTGCACATAATTTCTTTATGGACATTGATTTGTGAAAAAGGGTTTTGAACTTAAATTTGAAGAAAAATATTTTGATGGAACGAAACTTTTAAGTAGCATATCGATTTTTATCGGGTGACGATCCACATGTGACGTAATACGTGAACGGAGGCCTGGTCGAAAATTGGGGTGCTACAAATACTGTGGTAATCAATGTGTGAAAATTTAGAAACTAACCATGAACAATACACTATCGCGGTAATTATGAACTGTACAACAGTAATCAGTGTGATAAACCTAGAAATTGAAGGAAACGAAGGTATTACCACGGTATCCATGAGCAATATTGTAGTAATCAGCATGAAAAATGTACTTTTGTGCACATTTCTCTCATCCTTTCTTTTCTTATGACCTTGACATCCTAATACTCAACGAACCAAAGTCTTAGAGATCCTTGATAGAGGAATCTACGTCACAAAATGTGGGGAAAAAGAACAAGATTGATACTCTAGAAGTTGATTTTTATCTTGTAAAATGGTTGGATTGGGATTTAATGCTTGTAATCCCATTTGTTGAGTAGTTTCCTGTGTTGTTCTCTACTGGATCTTGTGTCAACCTGAGGAGGCGGCTAAGAGAAAGAAAGGGTGCATGAGAGAGGTTAGAAAGTGTCTATTTGGAGTTTATATATGATTAGGGTTAGGGTTTTTACGCATTACCGCAGTAATGGAATGTATTATCACGGTGAAAATACCATGAATATATTACTGCGGTATTGGAATGTATTACTATGGTAATTGTACCATAAACAGTACCACAGTGAACAATATTGCGAATTTTTTTTTGTGTTTTGTTCCAATTTACCTATTTCTTCACACATTTGCTTGTACATGTTTTATATTATTAATTCCATAGTTTTCTCAAGGTTAATTTTTTTAAATTATTTTATTTTATTTAATCTAATTATCAAATAAAATTTGGGGGTATTGCATGCTCTTTATGTTGTATATGGTAAAACATATATCTCAATGCCTTGCATTAGACTTGTTTATTTTAACAAGTGTATCAATCTTATCCTTACTAATCAGTCTTCCCATAAAGGAATATTGACCCTCCATTGGTCTTGTTGCTAGATGATCGTGAGTTCCACAATCAACTATGATGCTCTAATTAATCATTGGCATTATCAAGCTTCAGTCGCCATAGTACAATGGGACAACCACATTTCTTCATCTCTGTTTCACTCACATTCTTCTTCTTCCTTGTAGGTAATTTATATGGCTTTACCCTGTATACCCCATGTCACTAACATGTGAACCTTTTTCTTGGCCGCTTTCCTTTTTGTTAGACATTGAGCTTTTTATTATAATTATAAAGCTATGTTTTCGATCAACTTCTTTCATCCATTTTATGAATAGGGGAAAGCCCATATTTGTACAAAAAATAGGAATATTTACAAAAATATTGTTATTTTCGATTATATACAAAAATGAGAAAATTAATATAAAAAATACTAGAAAACAGTTTAAAAACGAGTTTTTATGAAAACAGAACATGAATATGTTGCAGGATAAAAAATAATGGCATACAACATGTATAACTTCTATGTACACGCTGTATATAGAATGCATATGTTGCAATATCTCAAAGACATGGTATACAATATGTATAACTTTTATATACAGCATGTATAACAATATCTTAAAAATATTTAGGTATAACGATGAGCTGGGCCAGATACAAAAATTGCTGGGCCAGATATTATAGGTAGGTTTAACGATGGTATAACATTGGTATACCAATCTTTCCTTCGTTATTCCACACAAAAACTGAGATGAGCTGGGCCAGATATTTAGGTATAATGATGGTATAACATCATCGGTATACAAAAATAGGAATATTTACAAAAATATTGTTATTTTCAATTATATACAAAAATGAGAAAATTAATATAAAAAATACTGGAAAATAGTTTAAAAACGAGTTTTTATGAAAACAAAACATGCATATGTTGCAGGATCAAAAGCAATGACATACAACATGTATAACTTCTGTGTACACGTTGTATATAAAATGCATATGTTGCAAGATCTCAAAAACATGGTATACAACATGTATACCTTTTATATACAACATATATAACAATATCTTAAAAATATTGGTATACAACATGTTTAACTTCGATATAACATGTGTACATAACGTGATATTTGTTAAAAAAATGATCTATTGGTATTATTTTTAAATAACATTAGTATAACATGTGTATACAAAAAAGAGAACAACGTTTAAAACCTGATTTGTTGGGATAAAAATGGGTTATAATGGTATACAATCTTTAAAAGTGGCATATAATAATATAAAAATAGGTATAGTGTATACAATATTTAAAAATAGTATAATCATGGTATACAAAAACGTCCAGTATACAAAAATTGAGATGAGCTAGGCCAGATATTTAAGTATAACAGTGGTATAATATCGGTATACCAATCTTTCCAGTGTTATTCCACTTTCTTCGTTTTTTTTTTCTCATCTTTTCTCTTTCTTTCTTCTTCGTTACAATCGAGATATTGAATCCATTTTTTATTTCCATTCTCACAAATCTCCATGGCTTCATCACCTCCAAAGTCATATGATTCTCTCCTTATTTGTCGGCGAATTAGTCTCTGTACATCGCGCTTTCTTCTTCGTTGCATATTTGAATCTTCACTGATCTGTTGACAAAGAAAAAATAGATCAAAATGCTTGGATTCATCCCCGTCGTAGAGATTTCTCTGTTTACCACCTTCGCTCAGATTTATGAATGCCTAGTCTGATTCTCTCCTGATTCGCTGACAAATCAGTCCCTGTACATGGAACTTTCTTCTTCGTTGTATCTTTGAATCGTCATTGATATGTTGACAAAGATGAAGTAGATCGGAATGTCTAGATTCATCCTCGTTGCAGAGATTTCTCCGTTCACCACCTTCGTTCAGGTTTGTGAATGCCCAGATCTGTGAGCGCCACTGTCGCTCTTTTCAAAGAAGATTGGAAGCTCCATCCGCTAGCTGTTATTGTCTCTACATCTTCTATTGCTGCTGATAGCATCATCGTTGCTCATCTTCAATACCTTGACGAGCCAACACATTTAAGAATGCCTAGATCAGTGAACACCCAAATTTTTTGATATTATCATTCATCCTCGTCGTAGATGGCAACAACAGAGGTGTGGTGATTTGCAACGAAAACGGTGGAGTGATCAATAAGAAACACAGCATGGTGAGCAGTGTCAAACACACGCGAAGGGGTTGTGAAACAAAACATAATGAAAGAAAGAAACTAGAATAGCCTGCAACACCACCATGACCATGAACTGGAACCTCGCAACAATATATGTGAACAACCAAAATGGTGAAGAAACCTAATTGTCGTTTCATGCTATATTGTATATATTCTAGTATGTAACGACCCATATTTTGATGTACACAAATTTTTGGGTTTGATATATGTATTTTGGAAAATTTTAAATGAAATGCATGAATTATCCTCAATTTTTATCAATTTCAAATTATATATTGGAGAAATTGAAATAATGGGAAAAAAATGTGATTTTGAGGAGAAAATATATGAGACTCTAAGAAAAATGTGTATTCTTGAGGGAAATAATTTTTGGGATTGAGTGTTGAATTTTTATAATTTTTAGAGAAATAAATAAAATTTTTGGGAGAAAAATGTGATTTTTAATGGATTATTCAATTTTAGGAGAAAATAATGAAATAAACGAGACAATGATGTATAATTAGAGATTTTGATGAGAAAGGTTGAAATGATAAATTTTAATGATTTTAGAAAAAAAAATGCAATTTTCGGATATATATATATATATATGGGTATAAGGAGAAAGAAAAAAAAAGGATTAAGGGGGGGCCTGGAACCCAAGCGTTGGGCCTGGGCGGCCCAGGCCCTCAGCGGGCCAAAGCTCGGCCTGCACAGGTTGGGAGCCCTTGCGGGCTTGGGCTGAGAAAACCAGGGCCCGGGCGCTAGGTGCCCGGGCCTGGCACGTTGGCCGACCCAACTGGGTTGGCTAGCCCACGCGCCCCAAAGGGGCCATCCCTGTTTTCTCTTGTCGTTTGTGCATTTGAGCTAATTTTTTTACTGAAATTTCTAGATTTCTGGGGCATTTCTAGCAAGAAAAACCATGGAAGTCCATGGTATTACATCCATCATTTTGCCATCAACTCATAGCCTCAATTGTGGCCAATGAATGTTGCCAACTGGGCATCCAACATGGGAGCTTGAGTGCCACCTGGATGGCCACATGTCATCCCCTAATGCCATGCAAGCTCCCCCCATGCAACAAAACTCCTCTTTGAGCACAAGCCAAGAAAAATTTCAGCACCTGTGACCCTCCTTCACAAGCTTGATTCTCATCCGTTTCTTAACCAAATCCTATAAATTATAGCTTGTTTTAAGGCTTATACTACCACCTACGAAGTCCCACAAGCAGTTTGCTGGATCTTGGAGCCATCTGAAGCTAAAACCGTTGAGAAAAGGGGCTGTTCAACACTTGGAAACCCAGAAAACTGAAAGCTATTTGTTGATCCAATTTTAAAGATGTTTGTTCATGACCCATTCGAGGTCTGTTTTGGGGGTAAGACCACTCATTCTCTTCCTTTTCATGTATACGACAATGTCCAACTGATAGAAAACGAAAAGCACCACCTTAAATGTATTATACAAGCTGTTGAAGTTGCCTTGTTGCTAATTGTCAAGACAGTTTGTGCAGGAAAGTGATCTTGAGAGTGATTTTGGACCTCCATTTCCAGTGGCTAAGGGCAACCATTTTGGCCGAGACTTAAAACCATTGAAAGCTTACATTAACGGCTGTAAGGAGATATAAAGGTCAAGCCTTAGAGCTTTGTAGATAAGTTTTTAGATGCTGTTGAAAACCCATTGTTACACATGAACTTTGGACTTGGACAAATTTCAAAAATTTCCTTGTGTATGTCATATTGTTGAGGTTGTGAATGAGACAATTTTGGGGCTTATGGGTATACTATTTCGAAAGGACCTTGATAAGGGATTGTTGCATGACCTACATGCTTGCAACATGTGCAAGTAATGGCCTTAGATTAGGGGTTGATGAGACAATTAACCACATGAAAGAATGATAGGAAGTATGAACCCATGAATTTCTTGCAATCTGGCTGAAAATTCTGAGATGGAATTAATTGACCAAACCTTAGTAGATTGAGCTGAAATTTGGTGGAGAGATCCTTAGTTATGTCTAAAAGTTGCATATTAAATTCCAGAGCATTCTGATTTGATTTAGTGGGTCAATTGAACACATAACTGACTTCTAGAAACATGCAGTCCTAGAATTCAACTTTCCTGATATCCCTATTACAAATCATAGCAAACAATGTACAAAAATCATGACATAATATTTTGAGTAATCATTAGAAAGTGTAGAGTAAATTTGGAAAATTTCATGTAATTCTGACATACGGATTGTTCCCAGAAAAATTGGAAAGATTGCTGTGCAGGTAGGACTAAAGGACTAGAATTTAACACCTCTGTAATTCCACCGGTTATCCATTATAGTACATGATATCAGAAAATCGCAAACAAAAATTTTGGGGATTATCTGTTGTATATAGATTAGATCTGAAAATTTTTATAGAAATCCAATGATTAGATTGGTCATAGGAAATTCGGGAACTCGATATGCTGATAGGAAAGAAATCTAGAATTAAAAGCCCCTAATAATTCAGTTGAAAAACCTAACAAAAGAATTTTGAAAATCAAAATATAAAATTTTGGTAAATATTTGAAGGGTCTTGATTAAATATGCAAGGCCTCGCGTAAATCCAACTGTTAGGTTGATCGCGAGAAAATCGGCAAATTTGTTGCGCAAATTAAATTAAAAAGCTTAAAATTGACTAAGTGTAGAAAGTAGGGATTTTGACCCAATTGACACAACTTTGAAAAAATTTTGACCCAATTGGCCTATGTTGACCCAATTTGGGCACAAATTGACCTAAGGTGACTAGGATGATTGCATTGACCAAAGTTGACCAGAGTTGATTAGGGTTGACCGATTGACCGAAAAGACTCGGGGCGATCGAAACTAAGTAGGGACAGTGAGATTCAATATTAGGCGGCCACTTTATGGATAGAACTGAGATTGAGTTTGATTAAGGCAGATTCGAGAGAGTACCACGGGACTGGACCAATTGTAGATGGGACATCGGTGCATAGGACCCCATGTGAGTAGTTTGATTTAGGCATTTTCTGTGACTTTTATTCCCTACACAAAACTTGTATGAAATGACATGATTTAAATAGTTTCACATGATTCATATACATCTGATTGATTTGCGATGCATATATGTGCACTAGTAGTGAGACCATAGGCTCGACGACTGAACTTCAGGGTCAGGGTACTTGATGAGATTGTGATAGACTCGAGGTCCGAGCGCTAGGGGTTAGGGCATATGATCAGTGCGCCTAGCTGCCGAACCCGCTCAAGTCACGATACTTGAGGTCCGAGTGCCAGGGGTTAGGGTATTAGTGGAGTACGCCTAGCTGTCAAACCTGCTCAAGTAGCTAGTATGCCTAACTCAGGACCCGCTCGAGTGATAACCATAGGGTGGGTTTGTTGAGTTAACCTAGCCTGAGTATGTTTTTAACTGACATAAATTTAATATGTTTTCTGAAACTATTGCACCGTTTATAACTGTTTTCATACAATGCCATATCATCTTACTGCCCATGTATACATGCATTATTTTAGAATATTGGTTATGGATGACATGCTGAACTTTCTTCTCATTGAGCCACGTTGATTTTAGGCTCACTACTCTATCATCATTTCAGGTTCTACAACAGTTGACAAAGGAAAAGGCGTAGTAATCGCATGACTCCCTCTTGAGTATGTCCCTGTTCCTTGTTCTTTTGATTTGAGGTTGGTCATTCTATACATATGTAAGGGGTTATTATGTATTTTGGACAAGACAAATGCTTAATGAAATGCTTCCGCTTGTATGTTGCTTACTTTTTTTTTTAAGTGTCCCAAGTATTCTGATATCGTCTGTTGTATGAGTTTTGAAAAGGGCTTAACAGTGGTCGAGCGAACTCGATTTGGTGAGAGGGTTCGTCAGGCTAGTGTGCTGGTGGGGACGCCCTTGGCTTAGGGAAGGGCTCCCGACAAGACTTGGTATCAGAGCCCTAGGTTCAAAGGAATTGAGAAACACAAATAAGTGAGGAACCTGGACGATATTAGAATGATTGCGAAAGTAAGCGAGTCATCGAATAAAGAAGATAAGACTATCAATCATAAAATGTATTTGAACATAACCAGTAAACTTTTAGAGTCGGGTCTATTTTGAATATATGAATAACCAATAGTCCAATTTAAACTGTAGATAGATATGCCACCTCAGCGAAATATTACACCACCTAGGCAGGGTAGACCACCACATGAGCCTAGAGAGCCGACACCACCACCACCCCCTCTTGCTCGACCTGAGCTAAACCATATACAGAGGCTTGAGGTAGTGATTAGGGCCTCTAACGAGGCTGTTCAGGCCCAGACGACCTTATTGATGAAGACACTTGACCGATTAGAGGCCAACAGACAGAGGGCTGAGCTAGTTGCACAGCCTGCTACACCTGAGGCACTGGCTGCTGAGCCACCAGTGGGGCCAGTAGTAGCATGCACAGCCCCAGCCTTAGACAAACAGGGAGAGGAGAGGGCCCATGCTCGGCTCCTCAATAGCTTTATGGATCTGCGCTAGAGAGGTTCAGAGGTGGTATTAGTCTAGAGGCAGCAAAGGACTGGTTGCTTAACATGGAGAAGAACGTTGAGACCTTGAGGTTGTTAGAGGCAGATTAGGTTCTGTTTTCAGCCCACATACTAGAGAGTGCGGCTGCTAGATGGTGGCATTCTACCAGGAGTATTGAGGGCTCGAACACCTCATGGGCTAGGTTTAGAGAATTATTTCTAGAGGCTTACGTTCCCGAGACTGAGAGGGAACGTAAGAAGGTGGAGTTTCTGAGCCTACGCTAGGGGACTATGACGGTGCGAGAGTATACACACCGGTTCCTATAGTTGGAGGCATACGCACCTGGGTTGATTGTTGATCAGAGGGAAAGAGCCGGATTCTATCGACGAGGGGTGAGAGTCGCCATCAGACATGCGACTTCTACATCTAGGGCCCATACTTTAGAGGAGATCTAGAGGGATGCCTTGCGGTATGAGATGGATGGTTTGGATGAGCGCCCTGAGATTTCAGTGGTATTTGGCAGTACTGCTCAGCCGTAGTCATAGCAGTAGGCTGCATCACAGACTCAGCCAGCACACAAAGGTGGGTTTGGAGGTTATCAAGGCCATGGTTGCTTCCAAAAGTGGAGAAAGAGGAGGTATTATGAGACATAATCGAACGACACCCCTAGCTAGACTGCCACCAATGCCACCAAGGCAGTAGCACTTGTAGCCGCTCCCACACAGGCGCACCCACCAGCAGAACACATTTTCAGGGGGTGGAGGTAGAGGCCGTGGGCAGAGTCAAAGTTATCAGCGAGGGCAAAGGCCACCACTTACATACTATCAGTGTGGACAGGTTGGACACAAGAAGGCTGAGTGTTTGAATCTTATTGGTGGTCCTAGTTCATCTGCTCTTGTTATTAGGGATAGAACACAACCATCACCCACCTTGACTCGGATTCAACATGGACCTTGGTGGAAGGTATTGTCTCGTTCTGTGATTTATCTATTTATGTATTGATTGATGCTGGCTCTACTTTGTCCTTCATTTCTGGATGTGCTGTGGATAGACTAGGACTTAGATCAGTTAGGGCTTTTACTTGGTTGACGTTGAGTACCTTCGCTGGGGAGCGCATCTACCCCAACATGATCTGTGAGAGGTGTATGCTTAAGTTGGGGGACCTTGAGACAATAGATCTTCGAGTGTTGGAGTTTCTTGAGTTTGATGCCATACTAGTTGTGGATTGGCTGGCTGCATATCACGCAAATGTCGATTGATTCGCCAAGAAGGGTGTGTTTCAAATTCTAGGCCACCCATTATTGTCTTATAGGGTAGAGCTTCTGACAGGCTAAGTATTTAGGGTCGATTAGTGATGCAGCATGAGATGGATACCCTAGTTGGTATGACTACCATAGAGGAGGCACCGGCACGGCTGTCTATGGATGAGATTCCCATTGTCAGAGATTTCCCTGACGTGTTCCCTGAGAATTTATTCGACTTACCCCTTAAGTGGGAGATCGACTTTATCATCGAGATCATTGCAGGGACACGACCTGTATCGATTCCTCCTTACCGAATGACGCCTAAGGAGTTACAGGAGTTGAAGGTCCAGTTGGAAGAGTTGTTGAGTAAGGGCTTCGTCTCTCCTAGTGTGTCACCTTGGGGTGCCACAATACTGTTTGTTAAGAAGAAGGACGAGAATCTGCGTCTATCTATTCACCATCGGCAGCTTGAACAAGGTGACGATCAATAACAAGTATCCCCTCCCACGTATAGATGACTTATTTGACCAGCTTATAGGTGCCAAGGTGTTTTTGAAGATTAATATGAGATCTGAGTACCATCAGCTAAGAGTCAGAGAGGAAGATGTGCCGAAGACTGTGTTCCGCACTAGATATGGGCACTATGAGTTTTTGGTCATGCTGTTCGGTGTGACTAATGCCCTAGCCATGTTTATGGACCTCATGCAGAGGGTGTTCCAGCCATACTTTGACACTTTTATGATTATCTTAATTGATGACATCCTGATCTATTCGAGGTCCCGCGAGGAGCATGCCGAGCACTTGAGGATCGCCTTGCGGACCTTGAGAGAACATAGATTATATGATAAGTTCAGCAAGTGCAACTTTTGGCTATCAGAGGTTCAATTTTTGGGTCACGTGATTAGAGCTGAAGGTATCTGTATGGACCCCTCTAAGGTTGATGCAGTTATTAGTTGGCCGAAACCTACCACAGTGACGAAGATCTGTAGCTTCTTGGGTTTAGCCCGCTATTATCGCCGTTTCTTCCAAAACTTCTCGAGGATTGCAACTTCGATGATGAAGCTAACCAAGAAGGATACTCATTTTGTATGGACTAATAGGTGCAAGGAGGCCTTTCTTAAGCTTAAGAAGAGATTGACATCGACCTCAGTATTAGTGTTGCCAGAGCCCGGTCGAGAGATGACTACATACACAGATGCATCACAAATAGGCTTGGGCTGTGTATTGATGCAGGATGACAGGGTAGTAGCTTTTGCCTGTTGACAGTTGAAGGATCATGAGAGGAATTGCCTTGTCTATGATTTAGAGCTGGCAGCAGTGGTATTCGCACTTAAGATTTGGCGGCATTATCTCTATGGCAAGCGTTTCACACTCTATTCGAATCACAAGAGCTTCAGGTATTTGTTCTCATAGAAGGACCTAAATATGAGACAGAAGTGATGGATGGAGCTATTGAAGGACTATAACTTCACTATTGAATACCACCAGGGGAAGGCTAACATAGTGGCTGATGCTTTGAGTAGGAAATGGGTCGGGACTGCATACATGGCGAGATATATGTCCCATGAGTGGATGATGCTTGATTATGCTTCGATTATGAGTATCCATGAGTGATCTACTAAGGCCAGAGTGAGTACACAGATTATAGCCCAATCAGTTCAGATTCAGGAGATCATGGAGGGGTAGCCTCGTGATACCGAATATGATATGTTTAGGGCTTGGGCAGATGACGCTTCTCGAGGAGAGTGGTCACTAGATTCACAAGGTGTACTGAGGTTAATGAGATGACTATGGGTACCAGATGATGCTAGTCTGAGGTGCAGTGTACTCGAGGAGCTACACTGATCAAGATATGCGGTTCATCCGGGCGCCAATAAGATATACCATTATGCCAAGCAAACATATTGGTGGCCCGGGATGAAATGGGACATAGCAGTATTCATTTAGAGATGTGATACGCGCCAGCAGGTCAAGGTTGAGCACCAGAGACCCGGTGGATCCTTATAGCCCTCATCTATCTTGGAGTGGAAGTGGGAGCACATCACTATGGACTTTGTTATAGGACTTCCCCGCACAGCGAAGACATGATGCTATTTGGGTAGTTTTGGACCGTTTGACGAAGTCTGCCCATTTTCTTCCCATGCATACTAAGGATTCAGTGGAGCGATTGAGTCGACTCTATATTAGGGAGATTATGAGGCTCCATGGGGTTCCCTTATCCATTGTGTCTAAAAGAGACGCAAGGTTCATGTCCCGATTTGGCAGGCATTGCAGATTCAATTGGGGATGAGGGTGAGCTTTAGTACAACATTTCATCCATAGACTGATGGCCAGTTTGAGCGTGTGATCCAGATCCTTGAGGATATACAACGATTTTGTATTTTGGATTTTGGTGGTGGCTGGGAAGATCACTTAGCTCTATGCGAGTTTGCTTATAATAATAACTACCAGTCGAGTATTGGGATGGCGTCATTTGAGGCATTATATGGTCGACCATGTAGGTCTCCCGCCTGTTGAGCCAAAACAGGTGATAAAGCAGTCGTAGGCCCTGCCTTCATACAGGAGCAAAATGAGAAGATACAGAGGATTAGACAGAATATGAAGGCCGCTTAGGACTGACAGAAGAGTTATGCAGATAACCGCAGAAGGGTCCTTGAGTTTGATGTAGGTGACCATGTCTTCTTCCGCATTTTGCCTCGCAAGGGGCAAACACGTTTCGGGATTTTAGGGAAGCTCGCACTGAGATATATTGGGCCTTTTAAGATACTTGAGAGGATAGGCCCTGTTGGCTATAGGCTAGCATTACCGCTACAACTATCTGGTGTATATAATGTATTCATGTTTCTATGTTGAGAAAATATCACCTCGATCCCTCGCACATTATTGATTGGAGACATATAGAGCTGCGAGAGGACTATACATTTGATGAGATGCTTATGGCCATCATAGACCGAGCTGCGAAGAGATTGCGCGACACGGAGATACCAATGGTACGAGTGCACTGATAGTTCTATGGTGCTGAGTAGGATACATGGAAGACTGATGATTTTATGATCTGCTACTACCTTGAGCTGATGAGTGTTGTTCCTAGACATGTATTATCTATATGACTGTAAATTTTGAGGACGAAATTTCTTGTAAGGACGGGAGGCTGTGACAACCCATATTTTGATGTACAAAAATTTTCGGGTTTGATATATGTATTTTCGAAAATTTTAAATGAAATGCATGAATTATCCTCAATTTTTTTTTTCAATTTTGAATTATTTATTGGAGAAAATTGAAATAATGGGTGAAAAATGTGATTTTGAGGAGAAAATATATGGGACTATAAGGAAAATGTGTTTTCTTAAGGGAAATAATTTTTGGGATTGAGTGTTGAATTTTTGAAATTTTTAGAGTAATAAATGGAATATTTGGGAGAAAAATGTGATTTTTGATGGATTATTCAATTTTAGGAGAAAATAATGAAATAAATGAGAAAATGATGTATAATTAGAGATTTTGATGAGAAATTGTGAAATGATAAATTTTAATGATTTTAGAAAAAAAAATGCAATTTTCAGATATATATATATATGTGGGTATAAGGAGAAAGAAAAAAAATGGATTAAGGGGAGGCCTGGAACCTAGGCGGCCCAGGCCCCCATGGGGCAAAGCCCGGCCCACACGGGCTCCCTGTGCGGGTTCGAGCTGAGAAAACCAGGGCCTGGGCGCTAGGTGCCCAGGCCGGCCCGATCGGGTTGGCTGACCCACGTGCCCCAAAGGGGCCAGCCTTGTTTTCTCTTGTCTTTTGTGCGTTTGAGCTGCTTTTTTACTGAAATTTTTTGATTTTTGGGGCATTTTCAGCAAGAAAAACCATGGAAGTCCATGGTATTACATCCATGGTTTTGTTGTCAACTCATAGCCTCAATTGTGGCTAATGAATGTTGCCAATTGGGCATTCAACATGGGAGCTTGAGAGCCACCTGGATGGCCACATGTCATCCCCTAATGCCATGGAAGCTCCCCCCAAGCAACAAAACTCTTTTTTGAGCACAAGCCCAGAAAAATTCCAGCACCTATGACCCACTTTCACAAGCTTGATTCTCATCCGTTTCTTAAGCAAATCCTATGAATTATAGCTTGTTTTAAAGCTTATACTATCACCTACGAAGTCCCACAAGCAGTTTGCTGGATCTTGGAGCCATCTGAAGCTAAAACCATTGAGAAAAGGGGTTGTTCAACACTTGGAAACCCAGAAAACTGAAAGCTATGTGTTGATCCAATTTTCAAGCTGCTTGTTCATGACCCATCCGAGGTCCGTTTTGAGGGTAAGACAACTCATTCTCTTCTTTTTCATGTATACTACAATGTCCAACTTATATAAAACGAAAAACACCACCTTAAATGTGTTATACAAGCTGTTGAAGTTGCCTTGTTGCTAACTGTCACAACAGTTTGTGCAGGAAAGTGATCTTGAGAGTGACTTTGGACCTCCATTTCCAGTGGCTAAGGGCAACCATTTTGGCCGAGACTTAGACCAATTGAAAGTTTACATTAGGGCTGCAAGGAGGTATAAAGGTTGAACCTTAAGGCTTTGTAGATAAGTTTTTATATACTGTTGAAAACCCCCTATTTCACATGAACTTTGGACTTAGACAAATTTCTGAAATTTCCTTATGTATGTCATATTGTTGAGGTTGTGTATGAGATTATTTTTAGGGCTTATGGGTATATTGTTTCGAAAGGACCTTGATAAGGGATTGTTGCATGACCTATATGCTTGCAACATATACAAGTAATGGCCTTAGATTAGAGGTTGATGAGACAATTAACCACATGAAAGAATGATAGGAAGCATGAACCCAGGAATTTCTTGTAATCTTGCTAAAAATTTTGAGATAGAATTAACTGATATCCTGATATCCTTATTAAAAATAATAGCAAACACTGTCCAAAAATCATGAAGTAAAATTTTGAGTAATCGTTAGGAAGTGTAGAATAAATATAAAAAATTTCATGTAATTTTGACATACGGATTGTTCCCAGAAAAATCGGAAAGATTGCTGCGCAGGTAGGACCAAAGGACGAGAATTTAACACTTCTGTAATTTCACCTGAAAATAGTAGTAAATGAGATCAGAAAATTGCAAACAAAAATTCTTGGGATTATCTATTGAATATAGATTAGATCTGGAAATTTTTGTAGAAATCCAACAGTTAGATTGGTCATAGGAAATTCAGGAACTTGACTGTGCTGATAGGAAGGAAATCCAGAATTAAAAACCCCTAATAATTCAATTGAAAGACCTTACAAAAAAATTCTGAAAATCAAAATATAAAATTCTAGTAAATATTTAAAGGGTCTTGATTAAATCTGCAAGGCCTCGCGTAAATCCAACGGTTAGGTTGATCACAAGAAAATCGACAAATTAGCTGCGCAAATTAAACTTAAAAGCCTAAAATTGGCTAAGTGTAGAAAGTGGGGATTTTGACCCAATTGACACAACTTTGAACCAATTTTGACCCAATTGGCCTATGTTGACCCAATTTGGACACAAATTGACCTAAGGTGACTAGGATGACCACATTGAAGAAAGTTGACCAGAGTTGACTAGGGTTGACCAATTGACCGAAATGACTTGGGTCGATCAAAATTGAGTAGGGACAGTGAGATTAGATATTGGGCTACTTTATGGATAGAACTGAGATTGAGTTTGATTAATGTAGATTCAAGAGAGTACCACAAGAATGGACTGGTTGTCGATGAGACATTGGTGCGCAGGACCCGAGGTGAGTAGTTTGATTTAGGCATTTTCTATGACTTTTATTCCCTGCACAAAACTTGTATGAAATGACATGGTTTAAATGGTTTCACATGATTCAGATATATTTTATTGATTTGAGATGCGTAGATGTGCACTAGTAGTGAGACCATAGGCTTGAGGGCTGAGCGTCGGGGTCAGGGTACTTGATGAGATTGTGATAGACTCGAGGTCCGAGCGCCAGGGGTTAGGGCATATGATCAGTGCGCTTAACTGCCGAACCTGCTCGAGTCACGAAACTCGAGGTCAGAGTACTAGGGGTTAGGGTATTCGTGGAGAATGCCTAGCTGTCGAACCTGCTCGAGTGGCTAGTACGCCTGACTCAGGACCCGCTCGAGTGATGACCATAGGTTGGGTTTGTTGAGTTAACCTAGCTTGAATACATTTTTAACTGACATAAATTTAATATGTTTTTTGAAATTGTTGCATTGTTTATAACTGTTTTCATACAATGCCATATCATCTTACTGCCCATGTATACATGCATTGTTTTAGAATATTGGTTATGGATGAAATGCTGAAATTTCTTCTTATTGAGCCACGTTGATTTTAGGCTCACTACTCTATCATCATTTCAGGTTCTACAACAATTGACAAAGGGAAAGACGTAGTAATCGCATGACTCCCTCCTGAGTCTGTCCCTGTTCCTTGTTCTTTTAATTTGAGGTTGGTCATTCTATACATATGTAAGGAGTCATTATATAATTTGGACAAGACAAATGTTTAATGAAATGCTTCCGCTTTTATGTTGCTTACTTCTATTTTTTTTAAGCGTCCTAGTTATTTTGATATCGTCTGTTGTATGAGTTTTGGAAAGGGCTTAACAGTGGTCAGACGAACTTGACTTGGTGAGAGGGTTCGTTAGACCATTGTGCAGGTCGGGACGCCCGTGGCTTTGGGAAGGGGTCCCGACACGGTATATTTGATAATATTTAACAATACTTGATTTACTTGAAACTTTGTAAAAAGGTCACATGCACTAATGAAAATAAGTTTATTTTTCTGACATTTTCTATAATTTTCTTTATTAATATTTGGCCTGTAGAGAATTATTGTAGAAATTTTGAATTATCTTGTACCCATAACTTAATTCTAAATTGTGAAGCTCTTTAGCATTTAACACATTGTTATTTTCATTAAATGATTTTTTTCTCTTCATTGTATACCTTATTTTTATTTTACTGCTCATCATCATCCTGCAAATAAAAATTAAGTAGTTGTTAATTGGACATGTAAGAAAATGCATGAAAGAACGAACAAAAGAAGCACTCAATTGTAGAGTCCCTTTGCCCGTAGATAGACAGACATTCTCTGTCCACCATATGTATGGATAGTACATTTAGGAGTACAATGCATCATATCGTCTGTCCAAAGATTGAATGAATAATTTAAAAAAATGTCTGTTCCACGTCCGATTGGACATTTCGAGGCTCATTCTCCATCAACCTTCAACCCAAAACATCATTTCCCCCAATTTGTAGTCTTTTTGTAACATTGTTATTTTTTTCTTTCGTTTAACCCTTTTTCCAAATGCTTTCAATTGCTTTAAACAAACAAAAACAACGTTACGATGACTTCAGTCGATGAGTATATATAATGAAAAAGAAACTTATACTTTTGGAGATTGAAGATTTGTAAAGGAGTTGAGATATAGAATTAGGAAGTTTTTTTGGTGAGAATTACGGGTGTGAAGAGTTAATTAGTTTCAATATATGGGCAGTTTGATGATTTATATTTCTTTTGATTTTTTAACAATATGTGTGGGAAGAATGAAAGTTGTGGGTAGGTCCACCTACACCCTATCTTTTCCCATATATGTGATGTGAATTAATAAACTTGAACACATTAGCTCCATGTTGACACCAAAATGGGATGTTTACTAACACCCAATATATTAAAAAAAATATTTTTTTTAGGCTGTGAAGAGGCCCTTCTCTAGTACCTTAGGAACATTGTCCAACGAACATGCATTAACTAAAGTGGTTGAATTAATTGGTGGTATTTGTACAATGATGCGTGGGTCTGGTAATAACCTATCTTGAATTAATAAGGTTGGACACATTAGCTCCATGTTAGCGCCAAAAGAGCAGGCTCTAGAATAAACCTTGCATGGTTGATTCTGTCACTTTAAATCTCTATATACATTGGATATTTAATACCGTCCATACCCACTTGCTTTATTGGTTAATATTCCCTGAATTCTGAGAGGTAGTTCATGGAATTCAGTCACTAGTGATCCTCAGTCACCATTCTTTCACTACTTTTTTTCTTTGTGTAAAATATTAGGATATATGCTGATGCAGAATAATGTTTTTTTTTTCTATGGTTCAATAAAAAAATGACCAATTTTTAATATTCTTCTAAAAAGTCCAACTCTTTTAATTACATCTGTCAATAAACACTTTATTTAATCATCTAGGTTTTTCTATTATTATTATTATTACTATTATTTTCATTTTGAATTAAAAACAGAGAAAACCAACCAGCTCATGATCCGATGTAATTCAATTTGTATAACCTTGAATCCTTTCTTCATTTGTCAAAGAAATATTTAATGTTTTCTCTTATGAAAGAAATTTTTGAAAAAAAATAAAAAATAAAAAATTTACTGCTCTATTTATCTTATTTTCATAAAAAATATTTGTCTTATGTTAAATCGATAAAGTGCATTATAAAAATTAGGTAGCAGCGCATGCGCCCAAGGTTTTAAGTATCCTTAGTTAGGGCATTTTTATTTTTATTGGAGTGAGATGTGCCCTGTAATTTGATTAACAAAATGTGCTATTTAACTATATTTATGTATAAAAGTTGTTGTGAATTGGTTTAATTGGCATGTTTGGTGCTACCAATATTATGAGAATAGTATTAACCTTGTAGACTAGTTCATGATTATAGAATCATGCATATTGCTGATATTTGTTTTCTTTAGAAAATAAAATATTGTTGCTATTGAAAAGAGAATATTACATAATGCTATCTTTTGGATTTTAATATTACATAATGCTATCTATTGGAATACTGCAACTTGTTTTTGGAAATTTGATATTATGTGCCATTATTGCTTTAATCTGTATATTTCATGATGGATAATTAGGTACTATTTTGGAAACTGAAATATTGCATAACCATTAAAACAGATTTGTTTAATCCTATATATGGAATGTTTTTTGAAAATCATTCTTGGCAAGTTTCTGGTTTTATTATTTTTTGGAAAACGTTCTTAATTTGATATGCTCATAATCATTTTAGCAAATGGAACATTTTCAAACCCAAAGACTAATCTTTCTTTAAGATAGAACAACGAACATTCTTAAAAATAGCAACTGTTTATTCTCTGAGAAAGAATTCCAAATCCTTATAAAATGTTTTAGAAATAAAATAGGTACAACATCCTCATCAAAGGATTTTAATCTGCTCGTTGTGCTAAAGATTCAACGATATCAGAAAGTTGCTAAAAGTTCTTGCTAGTCTTAATAAGTTGTAGATTTTTGAAAGTTGCAAAAGAATAACTGTGCTCATAGTATCATGATATAGTTTATCCCACAATCTGCCCAGAATTTCTGCCTGCTATAGAAAGCCTATGCACTGAAGCCTATACATATAGAGGCGTTTAAGGTTTTCTTCATCACTTGAAGCTGCAAAGAAATTAGTATTTATACTAGTGTGAATCATTGTATTGAGTTTTGAAATCTGTATTCACTTTTTTGTTCTATTGAGTGATCATAAGAATAAGAAGGAGCTGTATTCTCTGCAATTGGTTTCAACAAGACAGTGGTTGGTGGCTGAAAGTGTGTTAGTAGAATTTGACAGTGTTTTTTAAGACAAGAGGTTGTCAAGGTGATTCCAGTTTGGAATGTACTACTGCAAGGTGTTGTTTCTACAGAGAAGTGGTGTACTTTGTAAACAACAATGAAATCATTTGTTTTGGGCAATGCTTCACAGACATAGGTTTAAAAGCTGAACTGCATAAATAATTTCTTTGTGTTATTCTTTACTGCACTACATTCTCATTGTTGCACATATTTAAATATACTGTTTACCATCAGATTTCTGTGACTCTAGTTATTTCAAAAGTGATTTGTAGAATATAAGTAGTAATTAGGAGTCATTTGGTGTGTGAGGTAGAATAAAATTATTTTGTAGGATTGATTATATTAGATAATATATAATATGATAGCCTATGAGAATAAAGTCATCCTACGTATTTGCAGAAGATAGAATATGTTTTAATTGGAATAGTTAAAAACTTAAATTCACTAAAAAGCCAATTCTCAAATTTCAACCATAAAACAATTAGAAAAACACAATCAACCGTACAGAAGGGTAAGTTGCCCAAAAAAAAAAAATCTAACGGTCTCAAAACTAAATCGTAAAATCAGGTTTCTGATAGATTTTGCACTGTTATTATTATTATTATTATTATTATTATTATTATTTTCTATCATTATTTAATAGAATAAGAGCGTTATAAAAAGAAAAAGTTACAAAAAGATAAAAAGTTTAGTTTTCTTACTCCCTATCAAATTGGTAGGTAAATAGGAGAGCAAGATTAAAATAATTAATCTTATCTTATTCAATTTAATTAGTTCCAAATGCACCTTTAATTAGTTTTCTGAGAACCACTGAATCACTACTCGTATAACACACTGCTTCTAAAAGATTCCAGGAATCTGTTCCGATATCATATAGAGACAGTAAAAGAAGAAGAGAAGTGAATGTATAACAGCTCGTATTTACATGAAGACTAAAGCTGATAATTTATAACTACAGTGACATGATTATAGCCATTGATTATTCATACAAGTGTCTCAATCTCAGAACATAATGACGTAGCAGGATGAGCTTTTGATCCAAGAAACGAAACGACGGCATTTTCCTCAGATCTTCTGGAAGTGGTACGTTATGAGTAGTGATTGAGTGGCTCCCTCTAATTAGTAGTTTTCAATACCTCAGGTATGGTTAATTTTGTCTTTATTTTTGTTTTTAAATTTTTATATAAGGTAGGGCCTTTCAAACATTATAAGATGCGTACCACAGAGTTGGCACAGTCCACTAGGTGAAGTGCATGTTAGCACTTTGCGATCCTTTGTATGGACAGCAATTTGTAGCCATAAATTTAAATAAATATTATTGTTTCCCAAAGTGATCGTACAGGGAAGGGCACATTATTTTATTATAATCACGATAAAAATTTGTGCCCACCCAGCCATTTGCGTTGTTTTTGTGGATGGCTGTCTCCCTCGTTTTATTGTTATTTGTTGAAATGAACTTGCTTTTCTCCCTCACCTTTTTTAATTTCTTTTTTATTATCTTTCGAACTATCCTATGTTAACACTTCAAAAGGTAAAGATGCTTCTGTCGTCTCTTTGGCTGTTTTCATATCACAATATCATATATAAACTATATTTATATGTAATTTTCTATTGTGAAATTGTATTATCTCATGACCTTTGGTCACTTTCCACCTTATTTGATCCTTCTTTCGTTCAATGCATTGAGTAACTAAAAGTTGCTGTCATTCGTGCCAAATTGTTATTGATATGCCCACAATTAATCCTACATGTCGATTAGTCCACTATAAAAAAATTTAATCTTTTGTAATAATCAGGGTTGGCCCAAACAATGCTTCAAAGCACAATGACCTTGACCCCTTATTTTTAAGAGCCATATATATATATATAATTAAAAAAATAATAAAAGATTATATTTTTCCTTCAGTTTGATTTTTTTAATTTCATGAAAATCGGTCAATTTTCTTAAAGTTTAAATGTGTGTTGTTTTTAATTGATAATAATTAATTCTACAAACTTAATCCCTAATTATATTTATTTTTGATTTAAGCTTCTAAGTTGTCATTTTGTCCTAAACTCCTAAAAACTTAGGACCAATCTTATAACAATCAATATTATTAGTTGTCATAGCCCTGTTACAACTAATTTTTAATAATTTTTAACAACATTCACACCAACATATTGTTGTAAGCTGTGTGCACTTTCGACGACATTCATTAATATGTTGTAATGCATTATACATTTTCCTAGCTACTTATCCAACGACAATAGTCGAACGTTGTCGACACCCCAAATGCTTTCAACAATGTTTGGGATCACAACTGTTGTTGTAAGACATGTATATTTCTCCATATATAATACTCTCCACAACCAATTATCAACGTTGTCCTATACATTAATTTTTTAAAATAATACAAATGTATATATTGCCTATAATAGTGTACTTGTACATTTATCATAATGCATTTAGTTCATTATTCAATAAGAATAAAAGATTCATTAAACATTTATCATACTAATTACAAGTTCGTTTCAATAATACCTAAATATTTCGTGTATTTGAACATACAATCCATGAAAATTATAAGCTAACAATCACCAAACAAAAATTATCGGCAACTTCTATAAACCATGAAAACCAAAATCTTTGTACTCGTGCATTCTGTTTCGCCGGAGTGAGGAAAGTTGTACCAATTTCAAAGCTTTTGTAGAGCACCTACGTCACTTTTTGTTTGTATTATCTGTTTAAATATTACATAAAAATATATTAATAAGTTTATATGAAATTAAAATTCCAATTAAACCTTAAAGTTGGATATGCATGAAATATATAATGATAATTCCCCTTTTCTCAAAAGTCATGTTAATCTCAAAGTGTCACTATGGTAGACATATAAATGACAATTTGTGACGCGACATTATAATTTGACTCGAACACGACAAATATTTAATGAATTTCGGTTTAGCATAAATGAATTTGCATTAAAATGGGTTAAATACGATTAAATACAACTATAATTTAGGTCACAAAAGTTTTCAAATATGACATGTTTAACCTAATTATGAGTAAGTTAAAAGATAAATTATAAATACGTTGATTTAAAATTAATGTATTCATTAATATGTTGATAGTATAATTTTAAAAAATATTTTATTTATCTTTAACAAATTATTTATGTTTTGTGTTTTTATTAATATCTTAATTTCAAAATTAGTTGTAAAAAGTTAAATAGGTTATAAGTTCATGATTATAATATAATTAGTAAACGCGTTGATTTTGAGTTTACACATTTGACACGATTAATAAATAAGTTGAATTAGAGTTTATAATATGTATAAGTTATACCCACAACGCAATGATAAACATATAAACAGAGAGAGAGAGAGAGAGAGAGAGAGAGAGAGAGAGAGAGAGAGAGAGAGAGAGAGATAAAGTAAGAGAAAGAAAGAGAAGCAGGTTATGTGATGCTAAAATTATATTTTAGCAATCAATGTTATGTGTGTTTGTGTGTGCGTGAATTAGTATATATGGTAATTATTAACAACTACCCCCTTTCTAGAAGCAAGTCATTTAAAAAGAATTGATTAAAAGGAGGAAAAGTAGAAAAAGAATAAACATAAAAACCCATAAAGGAACTTGATGAGAGACATCATTATTCAATCTAAATTTAAGTCGATAAATATTATTACCACAACTAAAAATGATTGGAACAAGAAAACTCTCAAGCCTTCCGTATAATCTTAAGAATGTTTTAGTATATGTACTTGAAGTAGGTTAAGTGATATAATACATGTGCAAAATTCAGAAAACAATGGATAACTGTGAACAAATAATATAAGGATGAATAGTGCTCATTTTGTCATATAGATTGTCCTTGTGTTCCTTTCTCGTTCCTCTTTTTTTCACTTTACTTGGCATGAAGGTAGTAATGCAAGTTCTAATTGTTAGATAAGGAATTGCTATGTGAATGATCAGCTCCAACTTTGAGTTGATCACCTCAGGTGGTTGCCATCTCAACACTTGCCCTCTTCTTCCTTGTGATGTGAAAAATCATAAAGAGGTAGAAGGCAAAGTATCTCCTTTTGAATCTAATATTTTCATAGTGCCGCCCAATTCATATTCTAGAGGTCTTGTTGAGGGCAATCATTTGAGAACTCTTCTATGTATGACTAGAGTTTTTTATTTTGACCCCCTTGTTATGAGGGGCATCGAGTAAAGTTGTAGGTGCCCTTTCGATCGGGTTGTCAACTTGTTGACTCCTAGTAAGATAACTAATCTAGACTCGAGGTAGTTCCAAAATGTTGGTGTAAGATTTAAAGTAAAAGGATGATGTGTAAGATTCAACTACCACCACATCAAATTTGACTTTTAATAATAAAATTATTTGTTGCTAAACATTAATCTTTTGTTGCTAAAGCATTTTAGAAAAAAAATTATTTGAGAAAATGTTATTGTAGTAAAGAGAGAAATTATGATGTAATAAATACAATGTTAAATAAATACCATGCACTGGTCCTTAAATAATGAATAAAAATAGACCATAAATAAGTTTGATACATTGATTGTTACATTAACACTGAACTAAAATAACTAACAAAATGAACTAAAAATATGAATATTGGTCCCATGACTAACTCGGACTAGGTCAAAAGACTCCATTAGGGTTTCATATGTCACCTGGTTCAATTTGTACCCAAAAAAAATAAGAGGAGATGGGATGAGCTCAAAGGAGCCTAGTGGATGATTCCAAACACATCTCAAGCATCGTAAAAGTTAAAACACCAATATGCATTCACTTCCAAAACATTAAGCGATTTAAACATTTCATTGTTTTACAGTTAACATTAAGACCAAAAATATTATCCTCAAGATTTTCCTTCTCTTGAATCTGACATTTATTGATTTAGGATATAGTCCAGGGACACCTCCAGAAGTAAGCTTCGACCTTCAAAGACACATTTTTAAAAGGCGCCAACTATCAGAGATACTTCCAAAGTGGGGCCATTCAATGAGTACACCCTAAATAAAAGCTACGTAATGGTCATACATGAGAGTGGCATATACTAGTCTATGACCCTAACTCAACTTATCTATAATCAGAGAATGTCCAATAGTAATAAAATATGGACACACCATGTTGAAACTAAATCACTAGGGACAATGCCTATGGGGATCAAGTATGAATATGCCAATGCGTATGTGTTTGATTTTTAATCATATTTTTTCAGTTGAAAGTGTACCATAAATGAAGAAATTGTACACATGCATGGGTCATATCAATAAATAAATCAACAATAAGATTCCATCATTCATAGCATGACATAATAAATAATTTAAAACCCTAGCATGCTTCTAATCATACAATCATTTATTCATATCTTTTCCCACACTTTTTTTTTTCATCATTCCTTTTTTGTTCTAAGTATGTAACTCATTGTTACATGGTTGCACTGTAATACCTGAAATTTGAGTAAAAAAATTACTGTTCCAAAATACGGTATTGTAGCGTATGTACTGTAGCGTGTACTATTTTGTCGGCAGACAAAAATACTTTCGGCGCGCATTGTAGATATAGTAACGCACGGTTCACTACTGTTCATTTTTGTCTTTTTGTGTCAAAAAAATCTATATAAGCCCCTCCCCCTCATTTTGAAAACTCAATCCAATAAGAAAGAAATAATTTCTTTGCTTACTCTCTTTTCTTCTCTTGTTCTTCGGCTGTTCTAAACAACAAATATAGTAGTAGGAAGGGAAAAATCCCAATTTCTACATAGCATAGTGAAAGTCTACTTCTGGGCACCTCTTTTGGAGCAACCAGAGAACTTTACAAATCAAAGCAGGTATAATAACTATGTCTAAGTCTCTATTTAATATTGAAAATATCGTTATTCATTTCAGTATGTATTATTGTTCACGTATACGTTGTTTACTGTTCACAAGTATGATACTATTCACAGGGTACTGTTCATTATTACTATTTAGTATATTTCACATTCGTTGTTCACAAATACGTATTGTTCATATATATGGTACTGTATATATGTATTGTTCATGGACAATATTAAATCAGATTGTGAAAGCATAGATCCTGAAGACTGATAGTCAAAGACTTGAAACAAGATGGAATAACAACGCAAGGATTCAGGAGAATCTACTATTGACGTGAAAGTGACTACCTGAACTCTTTTGTATTATTTTGGTCAAAATATGAAACATGAATCTATGTGATTATTGTTATACATTGTTTTAGAAGCATGTTAGGGTGTATGCCTATGAATGATTATCTATCTGTCCTTGAGAATTTATAACATGCCATGGTTTGAATGAAAGTAATTTACAGCTAAGAATCTATGCCATACATGCCATGTGATGAATGGAATGATTAATGTAATTACTAGCATGTTAACTTATATCCATTGTTTATTTATATTGACTATACTTGTGATCATTAATCAAAGATGATAAAGAAAACTAACCACGTATTGGCACAGTGATGGTGATACTGTGGCAGTAATCTAACATCACCGTGGGTATTCCTAGCCCTAGGCAAGTCTTTGTTTTAAAAGGGATTGAAAGTCTAAGTGAGACTTCACTCCCTGGTTGATGATCGAGTGAGACATCAATCTCGAGATAGGGTGCTAAGTGTGTAACTAGTCTTTGGGCATTACACTGAATACTCCGCACCTAATTTGGAATGCCGAGAAAGAAATTCTTTCACTGTTAACCTTAACTCAAACAATTGAATCATTGAAATGCCTAATGTTTTATAAGTGCTTGCATGTTTGTATTTTGACTATTGTAATGCTCGAGATGTTTTTGTGTAAGATCCACTGGGCTCTTGAACTCACCCCACTCATTCCTTTTCAGGTAACTATTGAAGATATTGCTTATGGCAAATGAATGTAAAATAATCATCAGTAGTAGTGTGCCTCACAGTATGAGGATGTTAGAAAATGATCTTTATTTGTTATTTCCTATTGTAGGGCATGTGACCCACCAAATTTAGTCTTGTCAGATGTCGGCTATTAGGCAAATAGTGGTTGTCTTATCAAAATTTGGCTATGGGGCCCACTAAAGTGTTTGTAACTCTGACAATAAATTAATGTCTTTTTAGTTTTTATGTGATCCCAAGGTTATTGTTATTCTGTTTCTAAGAAAGTGTATTTGTATTTTATTTTATACTTTGAGATATGGTCTGGTGTAACTAATAGATGTATTAGGTGATGTAAAGAAAAAGTAATATTCCAGTTCTCGGATAGAAAGTGGGAGTGACTTCACACGAGTGAAATTACATCTCAAGCTATGAGACAAACACATTGCCTATGACGTACGTGACAGGTCCAGGAGCCGGGTTGTTACAAAGTTGGTATCAGAGCTTAGTCAGTAGCTCGTCGGAAAAGAGTTCAAAAAGTTAGTAACTCAAAAAGTCTAGAATGAGGCCAAAAGTAATATTATTCTAGTGAGATGCTCACACAAAGTTCAGTCAAAGCTAAGTTAGTAAAATTGCTGGGCAAAGATAGAGGTGACTCACTTAAGGAGTCTGGAGCTTAGGCAATAGTTCACCAAGTAAGACTTTTACTTTAGATCGATGCCCTACATCCTATTTTGAAAGTGAAAATCATTTTGAAAAGACTATTTTCAAAAGAGATATATGTTTTCAAATGTTTTTTTTGGATACGAAGATTACGAGTTGAGTTGATAGTGGGTAAGCCTTGTCTTGAGTAAAGCTAAACATTGAAAGGGAGATGGGTTATTCCGTTCTAGAAGGTTGGTTGCTAAGTAGACTTCGGTCTTGCCGCCCGACTAGAGGTTGTCCCACCAACTCGTACAAGTAATCAGAGTGGAAGAACACACTTACTTTCTACGAGAAAACCAGGATCGAATGATTAAGGGCAAATAACATATTAGAATACTAGAGGTGGTATCAGAACTAGACATGTGTTGTTGGTTTAAACGAGAAACATTTTGACTAGGAATTGAAACCTTAGGTTTAGAAAAAGACCTTAGGCAGAGACTTAAGTCTTGTAAGGGTGGCAGAATGGATCATAAATAAAAGCTTTAGGGCAAAAGCTAGACACTGATAATGTGTGAAAACGAAATGTTTGTTTGGTCTGGACACAAGCTCGGTAGGATCCTGCATCTTTAGTTTCTGTGTGGTATGGAACGCATAGGATATAGAATGACAGACCATGTTTGGTGAATGATTGATGGCTTTGGACGAACTTGTTTCCCTATAGTTGGCTAGTATGAGACAATTAATTATAGTGGGGCTTAGGAAACCTAAGAAATCAAGACGTTTGTGTAATTGATTGGGTGTAGTGAAATCTTTGAATGGAAGTCTATGTCGATGGGCAAGGATGGTATAGGATACTCGAACCCGGAGGCATAGATGGAAGTTTGGAATTTCACTATGCTAGCGTGAACATGTATGAATGTATGATGCCTAATTATTTTGAATGCATGTTTTATTTATTTGAATTTCATAAATATGCATATTACATGTACTTTGATATGAAACCAAATCTTGTACCCAACAACATTAGAGGACTTTGAAAACCCTCAAGACAAAACTTAGAAACATGAACAAATAGGTCAGTAAACAAATTGAGAACCTAGAGACATAATGTATCATCACAATAGTATGGATGAAACGAAAATTTGAGGAAACATACATGACAAAAGAAAGGACACTATTTTTTCAAGTCTAGAAAAACATTTTGTATCCCGAGATAAGGAAAGACAGGTTGTGCACCCATAATAAATATTTTCCTTGAAATTTTTTTCATTTGGATACCTTATCGGATACTAAAATTGCTTTTGACTTGTAGATAATGGCAAGGACTCGAGGAAAGATGACAAGGGTTGAAAATACAAACGAATCTAGTGAAAGAGATTGGAGGGAATCGGTGGAGGCAACAACCCCAGTTGGAGCAATATTATCACGAGAAATGGTGAATGAGTTCTCTCGACAAGTGTTCGAGTAGCTAGTGAGGGCACTGCCGCCAATGCTGCCACAAATGTCGGCACAAGTACAGTCACTGATGGCACCACAACCTCAGGTACAAGTACAACCACGAGACCAGATTCCTATACAATAGCCGACACCCATGCTAGAGGTTCTAATCCATCAAAGAGCACATGAAAATGTTGAAGATAAGGTGTAGAAGGAAATGCTGATAGATTTACAAAAACTCAAAACCTCGCATTTTGATGGTACATCTGACAGCATGGCTGTAGATCATTGGTAACAGGAGTTGGATGAGCACCTGGACGTGCGAGGGGCTAAAGGACCCCTTAGAGTTATGCTAGCCACACATCAATTCAAAGGATTGGCAAGGAGTTGGTGGCGAATGCTGAAGGCAGATTCAAAAATTGACATTTGACATATGAACTGGGAAGAATTCAAAGAGTTATTTTACGAGAAATTATTTCCATAAGCTACACAAGCACAGTGAAGTCTGATTTCATCAGATTAACTCAGAGAAACATGATTGTATCTGAGTATGAGGTCAAGTTCAATGAATTAGTCGAGCCTGTACCTGAACTGGTCAGGGACGAGAAAATGAAGGCTTGTAGATTTGTAGAAGGCCTAAAGATTGAAATTCGTAGAGTAGTTAATCCAATGGCATTGAAAACTTATAGAGAAGTAGTGGAAAGAACATTAATGACGGAGCAAGAGGTTAACCTTGAACAAAAGTTGATAAACAAGGGCAAGAGGTCAAGTAGTGGAAAAAAATTTCCAAGGAAATCAGAAGAAGTAGTACAAAAATCAGTCTCAGAGGTAGTAAACCCATGGCAGAGTTGACAAGCAACAGGCTCAAAGAGAAGGAACTTGTTACAACTGTGGGCAGAAAGGACATTTTGCTAAGGATTGTCAGAACTAGGGACCACAAAGATAAATCCAAGTGCAGAATAATGGTCAGGGCAGAAACCAAGGTGGTGGACAACAACAACCACAACAGAGACAACCCCAACAACAGCAGCAACAGCCGCAACAACAGGGCAAACAAAATCAAGCCTGAGTGTTTGCTATAAGAAGATGGATGGGTGGACCCTTTATTAGTTGCTGAAGGTACATTCCTACTGTTTAATGTTGCTATTAAGATCTTGTTTGATTTGTGAGCTACTAAGTCATTTGTGTCAGAAGAAGTAGTTAGAAGATTACAACTAGTGACATCCACACGACCAGAACCATTGTACATGTCTGCTCCCATAGGAGATACTGTAGTACCTCAAAAAGTTTGTAGATGTGAATTGAGATTTGGGAATGAACTAATAACTGTCGAACTTAGGGTATTACCTTTTTATAGGTATGATGTGATATTGGATATGGACTGGTTTACTCAACACTAGGCTCAGATTGATTGCCTAAGACGGAGAGTTACATTGACTCTACTATTCGGGGAATTAATAAAAGTCAATGGGAATATGCAAAAATTACCTTGGAGTCCTATAACAGCTATGTTACATTGCCTAAAATAGAGTGAAGACTTCAAACAATTGCTAGAGGATGATACTAGGTCTGAAAAATCTAAGAAGATTTCAAAGATACATGTAGTACGGGAATGTGCAGATGTATTAGCAGATGATTTACCTGGACTACCACCACATAGAGAGGTAGAGTTCAAGATTGAACTATATCCAAGCATAAATCCTATAGCTATTCCTCCCTATCGAATGGTGTCAGTAGAATTGATTGAACTCAAGACACAGCTGGATGAACTCCATGAAAAGGGATTCATTCGACCTAGGGAATCACCATGGAGAGCCCTAGTATTATTTGTGAAAAAGAAAGACAGATCCATGAGGTTGTGTGTTGATTATCGAAAATTAAATCTAGTAACTATAAATAATAAGTATCTTTTGACAAGGATAGATGACCTATTTGAACAATTGAGGGGAGCTATTCATTTTTCTAAGATTGATCCTAGGTCAGGCTATCATCAGTTGAGAATTCAAGAGTCAGATATACACAAAACAACCTTCAGGACTCAATACAGGTATTTCAAGTTTAGAGTGATGCCATTTGGTTTAACTAATGCACCAGCTGCATTTATGGATCTGATGAGCTATATGTTTAGGTAATACCTTGACAAATTTGTAGTGGTGTTTGTAGATGACATCTTAATTTACTCCAAGTCAGAGGCTGAACACATAGAACACTTAAAGATTGTCCTGGAGACACTTAGCAAAAATGAACTATATGCTAAGTTCAGTAAATGCGAATTTTAGATGAAAATAGTCAAATTCCTTGGCCATGTAGTATGAACAGAAGACATCTCGATAGATCCCAATAAAGAGGAAGTTGTCACAAACTAGAAGCAACCTAAGACTGTGATAGAAATCAGAAGTGTCTTAGGCTTAGCTGGATACTACAAGAGATTCATCCAAGATTTCTCAAAGCTAGCCGAACCCATGACAAAATTTACCAAAAAAGGAGCTAAATTCAATTGGGATGAGAAATGTGAACAATCATTCTAAGAATTGAAGAAGAGATTCACTTCGGCCCCCCATCTTAGTTACTCCTACCTATGGTATTGGATATGTTCTGTACACTGATGCTTCACATAATGGACTGGGTGCATTGTTAATTCAAGAAGGAAAAGTTGTTGCATATGCCTTGCGACAAATGAAAGTTCATAAATAAAATTATCCAACACATGACCTATAATTAGTAGCCATTGTATTTTCCTTAAAAATATGGAGACACTATCTTTATGGTGAAAAATGTGATCTATTTTCAGATCACAAGAGTTTGAAGTATATCAACACACAGAAAGAGTTAAATCTTAAACAACGGAGATGGATGGAGTTTCTTAAAGATTATGATTTCCAATTGCATTACCATCCAGGAAAAGCTAATGTAGTGGCTGATGCTTTGAGTTAAGGATTTAACAAACAAGATGAGGAAAAAGGTCAAATGTACTAGCTGATCCAGGATTTCAACCTAGGTGCCACCTCAAATGAGAAGGAGGTATACCTTTACAACATGACTTACCAGCCAGATCTCTTGCATCAGATCAGACAAGATAAATGGATCATGACTTTAATTGAAGGAGTAAAAAAATGCAAACAAACAAATTTTAGAATTGACACCAAAGGCGCGTTGAGACTTGGAGATAAAATTTATGTCCCTCAAGATAGACAAAGCATAATGATCATATTAGACAAAGCCCATCAAACGAAATACACGATGCATCTTGGTAAAGATAAAATGTATCAAAACCTCAAAATGTCCTATTGGTGGCGAGGAATGAAACAAGACATAGCTAAGTATGTCTCTAAATGCCTAACATGTCAGTAAGTAAAGTCTGGGCATAGAAAGCCCACAAAAATGTTACAACCACTCCCAATTCCTGAATGGAAGTGGGATGACATAGCCATGGACTTTGTCACTGAATTATCTTGGAACCTGAAAGGAAAAGATACGATATGGGTCATTGTGGATCATCTCACTAAGGTGATACATTTCTTGCCCATTTGATCCACAGACCAAGTCAGTAAACTGGTTGAACTCTATATGAAGGAGATAATACGACTCTATGGTGTGCCTTAAAACCATAGTGTCAGACAGAGACTCTCGCTTTATATCACAATTTTGGTAGAGTCTACAGAAGGAGTTGGGCACCAAACCCACCATGAGCACCTTTTTCCATCCTTAAAAACTAACAGTCAGTTTGAGAACGTCATTCAAACACTTGAAGACATGCTGCGGTCTTGCGTCCTTAACTTCAAGGGAAACTAAAGTATGTATCTACACCTGGCAGAGTTTTCCTATAACAACAGTTATCAGGCAAGTATAAAAATGGCCCCGTATGAAGTTCTCTATGGTAAACCCTATAGATCACCATCCTGTTGGGTAGACTTTGAGGATCGAGTACTTATAGGACAAAAATTGGTAGAGGAGATGACCACTCAAGTAAAGCTGATTCGGAAGAGGTTAGTTGTAGCTTGGAGTAGATAGAAAAGCTATGCAGACAAGAGAAGAAGACTTCTAGAATTTTAGCTGGGTGACGGAGTGTTCTTGAAAGTCAACCCACAAAAGGGGATTTAGAGGTTTGGAATCAAGGGGAAGCTGGCACCGAGATTCACCGATTTGTTTGATATACTTAGACAGGTTGGTGAATGTGCTTACGAGCTGAACTTGCCAAACTAAATGTTCTCAGTGCATAATGTATTCCATGTGTTGATGCTGTAGAAGTACGAACCAGACCCATCACATATCATACACTGGGAGAAAGTTGTATTTTGAGACAATGCAACTTACAAGAAACCCACAATCAGAATATTATATCGTAAGGTATAGAGTCTCAGGAGCAAGGAAATTCTGCTGGTCAAGGTTCCGTGGAGACATCATGATCTGGAGGAAGCGACCTGGGAGCTAGAAAGCAAGATGAAGAACAAATATCTAGGTCTCTTCACCCAAAATACCTAATCAAACATCATTGAAGCAGATAAGTACAAATTTCAAGGACAAAATTTATTTTAAGGAGGGTAGGTTGTAATACCTAAAATTTGAGTAAAAAAAATTTACTGTTCCAAAATACGGTTCTATAGCGTGTACTATTTTGTCGGCAGATAAAAATACTTTTAGCGGGTACTGTGGCTACAGTAGTGCACTTTTCACAATTGTTTATTTTTGTCCCCCCTCATTCTAAAAACTCATTCCAGCAAGAAAGAATTAATTTCTTTGCTTATTCTATTTTCTTCTCTTGTTCTTTGGTTGTTCTAGACAATAAATATAGTAATAGGAAGGGAAAAACCCCAGTTTCTAGATAAAAATAGTGAAGTTCTACTTTTGGACACCTCTTTTGGAGCAACCGGAGGGCTTTACAAATCAAAGAAAATATAATAACTTTGTCTAAGTCTCTATTTAAGATTGGAGATTTCATTATTCATTTCAGTCCGTATTATTGTTCACGTATACGTCGTCTACTGTTCACAAGTACGACACTATTCATAGGGTACTGTTCACTATTACTATTTAGTACTGTCCACATTCATTGTTCATAGATACCTACTGTTCATATATATGACACTATACATATGTACTTTTCATGGACAATTATTAAATCACATTGTCAAACAGTAGATCCTGAAGACTGATAGTTAAATACTCGAAACAAGTTAAAATAACAATACGAGGATTCAAGAGAATCTATTATTGAGGTGGAAGTGACTACTTGAACTCCTTTATATTATTTTGGTCAAAATATGAAACATGAATCTATATGATTATTGATATACGTTGTTTTAGAAGCATGTTAGGGTGTATGCCTATGAATGAGTATCTATTTGTTCTTAAGAATTTATAGCATGCCATGTTTTGTATGAAAGTAATTTACAACTAAGAATCCATGCCATACATGCCATGTGATAAATAGAATGATTAATGTAATTACTAGCATGTTAACTTGTATCCATTGTTTATTTATATTGAATATACTTGTGATCATTAATTGAAGATGATAAAAAGAACTAACGACGTACTGGCATAGTGATGGTGACACTATGGCAGTAGTTTAGCATCATCGTGGGTATTCCTAGCCCTAGGCAGGTCTTTGTTTTAAAGGGGACTGAAAGTCTAAGTGAGACTTCACTCCCTGGTTAATGATCAAGTGAGACATCAATCCCGAGATAGGGTGTTGAGTGTGTAATTGGTCTTCGTGTTACATTAAATATCCGAACCTAATTTGGAATGCTGAGGAAGAAATCCTTTCACTGTTAACCTCAACTCAAACAACTGAATCATTGAAACGCCTAATGTTTTATAAGTGCTTGCATGTTTCTATTTTGACTATTGTAATGCTTGAGATGTTTTTGTGTAAGATCTACTGGGTTCTTGAGCTCACCCCACTCACTTTTTTTCAGGTAACTATTAAAGATATTGCTTATGGAAAATGAATATAAAATAATCGTCAGTAGTAGTGTGCCTCACAGTATGAGGATGTTAAAAAATGATCTTTATTTGCTATTTCCTATTGTAGGGCATGTGACCTACCATATTTAGTCTTGTCAGATGTTAGCCATTAGTCAGATAGTGGTTGTTTTATCAAAATTTGGCTATGGGGCCCACCGAAGTGTTCATAACTCTGATAATAAATTAATTTCTTTTCAGTTTTTATGTGATCCCAAGGTTATTGTTATTCTGTTTCTATGAAAGTATATTTATATTTTATTTTGTACTTTGAGATATGGTCTGCTGTAACTAACAGATGTAATAGGTGATGTAAAGAAAATGTAATATCCCGATTCTCAGATAGAAAGCAGGAGTGACTGCACACGAGTGAAATTACATCTCAAGCTACGAGATAAATACGTCGCCTATGATGTATGTAACAGTCATGCCTATATGTACTAAAACACCCTTGAAACTCCTAGTTTTAGGTGTTTTAGCTATAGTGCATGTGTATATGTGTGTATGGCTGAATTTTTCATGTCTTGTGTCCACTTTAAGACACTTTTCTCCACTGTGCTTAGGCCATAATGGCACCACACATTCAGACCATTTGATTTGCACATAAAATGCCTAAAACACGTTCTTTTTGGTTTTTTCACCTATATACCCTTAGGGTTTTGTGTATAGGGTGTTGGGTTGTAACTACCTAGTTCAAAACACATAAAAGAAGGGTGATTTCTATACTTAAAATCACACTTTATCTCCATCCCTAATTGTAGCCATGTGTGTGGAAAAAGGAGCACATTAAACTAGGGTTTAAAGTAAGTATACCTTCTCTTATGTGTTTTCCTTTGCCTTTTTCTTTGTCCATGACCCTTAAGTGTTTCCTCTTTTATTTTCGCACTTTCCTAATCCTAAGAATCTAATAATGGATCAGTAAAAATGTAGATTTAAAATTTAAGTAAAAGACTTGGTTAGAATGGTGTATATAGTATAGGCTTAATATGATTTTTTGGTATAGTTTTAAGATGTTTTTGCATGACCTTTGGAAGGGGTATTCAAGTGAGTTTTTAGTTTGAAGGATTCATAAAAAATGTGTTCTATGGCCAGCCATGGTGAGATCTCATGGTTGGTTTTCTTTTAGGTTGAAAGTAAGGGTTCAAGTGCGAAAAATAGTTAGAGTTTTAGGGTTTTGTTGCTAGTTTCATTCTGGGGATTTGTTGTTGGTTTTTGACACATTCTCAAGAGTAGAATAGGTATTGGAATAAATCTCACGGTAGTCAATTTGAAGTGGTTTGATGGTGGTTGAGAAAGAAGAAGAATATGAAGAAAAAGAAGAAAACATGAAGAATATAAGTTCTTTTCCATGCTTTGTTGTTCTTCCTTTGATCTAGCTGATGTCATTTTTCTATGGTGCTTTACGGGGATGTGATGAAGTGTGAGAGGATGAGAAATCAAGTCCTTGAGTGTGGCACAAAGAAAAGAAAGGAAGTGTTTTTATGGGTTTATATAGGAAGATGTGAGTCATAATTGAGGTTTTGTCTCACCTATGCATATGTTAAAGTTGTTTTTTGTCAAACCCTGATGGATTCTCTCTCTTTGGGACGTCATTGTTGGAGAATGCATCCCAATTCTTGATTTTTGGATGGTTTGAATAATTTGAAAAGAGGTAGTGCCTAGATTTTGAACTTATTTTCAAAATTTGGCTCATCTTGTGAGATTTTTCATGAAATCTAATGTATTCAGTTTCCTTTTTCACAATTTTTTTGAAAACTTATTAAATAGTAAGTCTTCCATCATGATCATGTCATTATTGCATTTTTAATTGAGAATATTTTTCATATTGTTTGCGATCACGAATATCTCGAATTTTAACATGTTTTTGAATTTGAAATTAAAATTTTGAATTTTGATTTTTGACACCTATTTAAACCAATAGTTCCATGGTCCATGGTACAACTTAATTCTATAAGACTATTATAAGAATGTGCCATATTTGCTAGTCCAATATAATGTACATTATATTTTAAATAATTCAATGTATATTACATTAATTTATAATCATTATTTAAGATTATTACTAAACTTTTCTCTTTAATTTTTTCACTTGATTCATCATTTGTGATTACTTCTATGTAGGTAGTATTTATTTATTTATTTTTTAAAGCAAAAAGCAACTGATTGTGGTTTAAACTTAAAACCTCTTGTTTTAGACACACTGTTTTAACCAATTAACTATTAAGTCATTCTTAATATTAAAATATTTTATTTTGTTATTAATGTTTTCAAATTTAAGTTTGAAATTTTATTTTACTCAAAATGTACCAACTTTATAGTTATTTATTATTTATTTGTTTATTCATAAGTTTTAGGAGTAATTGATATTTATGAAATTTATTATTTATTTAAAATTTTTAAATTTTTTAGGGTATTATACTTTATCACCTTCTCTTCGTTCTTTGCATGAAACACCTATCTCATTTAATTTTAGAGAGTTATGCTTGGTCTTCTGTTCATCTAGCAGAGGGGGATGGGCATTTCTCATCCCTTCTATGTTGATGATTTAATAATATTTGCTAAAGCTACCTTAGCTCAAGGCAAAGTTATTATGGACGTCATTAACAAATTGTGTGAGATATCCAAAGAAAGTATGAACTTCACATAAATCCATGCCTTTTGTTTCGGCTAACGTTCCTAGGAAAATGGCTAGAGAAATTTGCTTTGCTCGTAACCTTCAGCTCACTTCAAAGTTTGAGAAACTTGGGATTTCACACCTTACATTCTAGAATGAACGCTTCCTTTTTGAAGCCTATTATTGAGCATGTTTAAGCCAAATTTGCAGGGTGGAAGGCCAAGCTCCTAGACCTGGCTAGTCATGCTACTTTGATAATATCAGTTGCTTAAGTAATAATTCCCGCATATGTTATGCAATGCTACAAATTTTTGAAGTCTGTTTGCAATCATCTAAATGCTCTTAAATGAAATTTTCTTTGGAATTCCTCAAGTGAGAACAGGAAAATTCACCTAGTCAATTGGGAGGAATGGATTGGGAATTTGGAAGTTTCAGAACATGAATGAAGTGCTCCTTTCAAAGCTACTTGGAAGTCTTGCAACGACAGGATTTGTAATGGGATTGGATGCTCCAACACAAGTACCTGAGGCATTCTAATCTATATTAGTATCAAAGAGACAATCAAACTAAAATAAGGTCTAATTTGGAGAATAGGAGATGGGTCAATTATGTCATTTTGGGATGACATAAAGCGTTCAAGAAAACCTATTCGACAATTGCTAAATGGGCCAATCAGAGAACTAAATAAAGATTTGAATGTTGTCGGTCACTCACAAAGGTGAATAGATAGAAAAGAAGCATTGCAACAAACCCTAAGTGTAAGTTTTGCCTGCAACAAGACGAAGACAACACTCACATTCTCTGTCAATGCTTTCATGACAGCTATCTCTAGGTTAATTTTGGCTGAAATCACCAGCTAGCTCAGTTTGATGATGATTTGCATGGCTCTTTAGAGGAGAATTGCTACTCTAAAGATGGGGATAAAGCTCAGCGATTCATGGTAGCCTTGTGGATTATTATATGGCTCTCAAGAAACTCGCTCCTCATTTAAGGTTTGATCAAACCTATGCTTTGTTTGAAAACTCGGTGGGTATCTCTTTAGCAAACCGTTCAATACGCATTCTCAGATAAGGATCAAATGAAGGAGAAAATTCAGAGATGGGTTTGCTGGTAATGCACTCTAGAGTAGTGGATTAAGTTGAATACTGATGGAGCCTCAGAAGCAAACTCCGGAGATGCATCATTTGGCAGATTTCCCAGAGAAAATTTAGGCTAACGGATTGTTGGATATATATGTCTTAAAGGTCAGACTTCAAATACAGTGCTTGAAATGTGGAGCATTGGAGAGGACAGCAAGCTAGTGTGGAACCTGGCATTCCAACCAAAGTCATTTTGGATTCAAACTCCACTATAGCTGTTGGTCTCATAGCATGAGCTTATTTTGGATTTTTAACAAATCTTGAAGCAAAGCTGGGATGTTCAAATTCGGCATATCTTACGTGAAGGTAATCAAGTTGTTGATAAGATGACCAATTTGACATTGGAAACTAGATCCCCTCCAGTGGTACTGCAATCTCATCGTCTGGTAATTATTTCACAGATTCTCTATGTTGATTTCTGTATTACGCCTGTTGTGAGGCCCTAGTGGCCATGTTTTTTCTCTTGTAAAGCCCAAAAAAAAAAAAAAAAAGTAGAAACACCTTGATTATTATTCATCAACTTCTTGATTGTGAATACTAGACCCTTAAAGTGCTAGCAACTTTACTCTGTCGTTTTCTTTCTTTAATATTTATAGGCATAGTACCCGAATTATTGATCAACATGATCTTTATCTGAGCATGGCTTTTACTCTAGGGTCAATAGTAGTGCAATGGTGGTAATTATTGTTTCATATAATTTCTTATTTTTTAAATTAAAATTAGCAATTCTATAGTTTTATTTTTGACGAAATTTGAATAGAGTATTGACTTCTGTTTTTTTTCCTTTTCTTTTTTTAATATTTTTGTAGTAAGAATGTAAACGTAGGCCACATTGTTATAATGAAGATGCCAGTTATGAATTTTCCTTTTGTTGAGAAACTTTTTATAACAGTGACTTTTATCATATTGTACGGATGTTTTTTTTATTGTATTTTGATAATATTACGGTTTTAATAATAGTTAATTTTTTTTAAATCCAACAATTTCACAAACTTTATCGTATAAAACTAATGAATTTTTGTCATATTTTGCTAAATATTAAGGAATCACTACTCATTGTATGGTGTTTTAATTCTAAATCTTTGTTCTTTATGTAACAAATAAAAATTTAAAAGTTGCACCACAATTTAGACTTTTATCAAAAAGGGAGATCGCTGGAAATGAACAATAACAAAATAAATTAGGAAAATAAAATTCAACTTTTGGTGTTTTGCAATTATTATTGAGGGGAAAATACTATTGTGAAACGATTATAGAAATTTTTATTTCTGTTATAAGTAGTTCTATTGAATGCTTTTATAACCTCTAATATTTAGTATTTTATAGCCCCTAAATCCATAATATACAAATTAAGGAGATTATTCAAATATTTTTAATTATTTTTATTACGCTTGATATAACCTCCCATTCCAAAAATCTATATAAAATAGTCTTGTATCTCATAGAATTCATCAATAAAAAGAATTTCTTTAGTGTTCCTCAGTAGTTGTTCTTTATCGCTTTAAATTTTTTTACAATTCTCAATTAGTTCTAGTTAAATTTCTAACACGTTATCAGCATGATCTTACTTTTCAAGATCAACTTCAAAGACACAAGATTTCAAAGAAAAAAAGCATGAAGGCATACTTTGATCTGTGCAATTAAATATTTGAGTAATAGATTTTGTTTGCATATGCACAATTATTTATATATAATGTTATTTACTTTGAATTATATATAATGTCATTGACTAATAAAATATGCATTGTAGTTGCATCTTACACGATCTTCTACATTAAAAATTAAAAGATAAAATGTGACAAATAAATAAATTTTTTTGATATATTATTAACTAATAATGTTTACTTCTTGATTTTTATAAGACAAATAGTACTATTAGTTTGCGTTGATAGAAGACAAGTTTTGTTTTGAGTAAAGCGAAACATTGAAAAGGAGATGAGTTATCTAGTCTTACGAGGCTAGTTGCTCTAAGTAGGCTCTGTTGCGCTGCCCTTTCCAAAAGGTATATGTAATCGGTATTATATATATATTGTCTTATTAATTCATATAAATAGTAAATTTTGATTGAATATCAAGATGTGAACCTATATGTAATCAATATATATGTATAGTCATAGATCAAAAAATATTTTAAAAATGTATTGTTTAGATAGTTGTATTCTAGTAAATTTTAATGTCTTGTGATAGCAACATGACAAATCATACGAAGTTAGAATTTGTGGCACTTGTTCAGGCAAGAATTATTTATCATGAATTTTAGATGTTGAAATCCATCTTGAAGTGATGGGTCTTGGAGACACAATTAAAGAGGAAAATAATGAGTCTTTACAAAATTTTTACAACACAATGATTTTTTTTGTCGCCATAGATTAAAAATTGAGTACCTTGTAATAAAAGATCCACTTGGATTGTGGTAATGTTTGAAAGAAAGATATAACCACCAAAAGACAATAATTTTTTTAAAGGCTCGTTATGACTACATGCATCTTCGATTACAAGACTTTAAAAGTGTGAGTGAGTATAACTCTGCAGTATTTAGAATTAATTCTTAATTATTATTATGTAGAGTAAATATTACTAATGATGATATGTTAGAAGAAAACATTATCTACTTTTCATGCCTCGAATGTGCTCTTGCAATAACAATATCAAGAGAAAAGATTTAAGAAATATTCAGAATTAATTTCATGTCTTCTTGTGGCTAAAAAAGTAATGAGCTATTAATAAAAAAATCATGAAGCTCACCCAATTGGTTTTACTCCATTTCCCGAAGTAAATATAATAGCATCAAATATTATTGGATAGGGAATCAGTCACGATAGTAGTCGTGGTCATAGATGCGGTTGAGGTCAAATACATATCGTGGTAGTCATGAAAACTCTTCTCATTATAAAAATAATATCAACCATTAGAAATGAAAAAAAAAATAATGAGAACAAAGAAGAAAAAGGAAAAAAAAAAACACTCAACATAAAGTTTCAAAGAATTCTAAAAATATATATTATAGATGTGGTATAAATGGACATTGGTCACATATTTGTCATAAGTCAAAGCATATTGTTAATCTTCATCAGCATCATTGAAAGAAAAAGAAAAAAATTTGGAGACATTTTATTTTCCAAAATGATGATATTGACCAAATTCCTCTTGACATGACTTATTTAGATGTAACAGATTTCTTTGAAAACCTAAAAAAAAGATGTGATTAATTAAAGATGGATTTTGAGCTTTTATTTTCATTTGAATAAGTGTCTTACCTTTTGTATGTTTATTTTCAATGTGTGTTGCTTTTGCGTGTTTAATATAGTATATTTTTCTTGTACGTTTATATAAAAAAGAAGTATTTCTTATTGATATTTGTTTTATTTTAATGAAAAAAATATAGATGTTCACGATCAAGATTTAGCTGGAATCAAGATTAAAGATGAAGATATTTATCTTGTAGACAGTGCTACAACATATACCATACTTACAAGTAAAAAAATATTTTTTTCATTTGCTTATGTAAGAAGCTAATATCAACAAAAGGTCTAGTAGTGAAAAACTAATTAAAAGCTTTAAAAGAACTAATTTATTGTTACCTGAAAAAATAAAGATTATTATAAATGATGCGTTACTCTTTATTAAGTGTTGAAAAAATTTGTTAAGTTTTAAATATATTAGACAAAATGGATATCATATCGAGATAATTAATAAAGATCATGTTGAATACCTTTCTATTACAAGTGTGATATCAAATAAAAAAATGTTTTAGCAAAATTACCTATTTTTTCTTCTAGTTTATACTACATGAATATTACAACCAAAAGTTTATTGATGTAAATATTTTTAATATTTGGCATGATCGGCTAGGACATCCTAATTTTATAATGTGCAAAAAATCATTGAGAATTCACATTACATTTACTTAAGAACCAGAAGATTCTTAACTTTGATGAATTCTCATGTGTGCATGCTCTCAAGGAAAGCTTATAACTAGACTATCACCAACTAAAATTAAGATTGAGTCCTCTATATTTTTGGAACGTATACAAGGTGACATATGTGGGCTCATTTACTCAACATGTGGACCATTTAGATATTTTGCAGTTTTAATTGATACATGGTCACATATATCTTTATCATCATCTCATAACCTGATGATTATGAGATTGCTTGCTTAAATAATACGGTTAAGAGGTCAATTTTCAAATTATCCACTCAAGCAAATACGTTTTGATAATGCTTGTGAGTTTACATCTCAAGTTTGCAATAATTATTGCATGTTAGTAGGGATTACTATTGAATATCCCGTTACTTATGTTCATACACAAAATGGTTTCACAAAATCATGTATTAAGTGCTTCTAATTAATAGCTAGACCATTAATTATAAGAATAAAACTCTCTGTTTCTATATGGGGACATGTTATTCAGGCAAATAAATTATCATAAATTCTCCCCTTTATAATTGACTTATGATCAGGAGCAAAATATTTTTCACCTAAGAATTTTTGGATGTGCAATATATGTTCTAAATGTTCTAACACAATGAACTAAAATGGATCTTTAAAGGAGGTTAGGTATATATGTGGGATATGATTTTCCATTGATAATTAAGTATTGTGAACTGGTAAATGGAGATATTTTACAACACAATTTGTTGACTGTTATTTTGATTAGATAGTTTTTTCAACATTATGAGGAAAGAATAAGTAGCTTGGAAAAGAAATCAATTGGAATGCTTCATCATTATCCCAATTTGATCCTCGAACAAAGCAATGTAAATAAGAAGTTCAAAGGATACTTCGTTTGCTTCGTTTGCAAAATATTTGAAATAGATATCCAAATGCATTCACAAACCTTAAGAGAGTGACTAAATCACATATATCAATTGTTAATGTTCCAGTTCATATTGAAGTCCCTTAAGGACAACCTATTGCAAATGAATCTAAGATAATCCTAAAGCATGGTAGACCAATTGGTTCCAAAGATAAAAATTATCAAAAAAGAAAATGAGTAACTAATAAAGATGTTCATATGGGGGCAGCAAATACTCTTGAAGAAATCATTAATGTAACTAATCATGAAACCTTAGAACATGTACATATACCTAAAAATAATGAAGAAATCTCAATTAATTATGTTACCACAGGGATGAGATGGAGCGAAAAAGAAAAGGCTGTTCATGGTACATTTGCATATAAAGTTGCATTTGATGTTCTATGTGAAAACAAGGATCTTGAACTTAAATTTGTTGAAGAATGTCATAAAAGACATGACTGGCAAAAATGGAAAGATGCAATCCAGATAGAGTTATACTTACTTGTAAAATATAATTTTTTTGGACATGTAGTTCAAACACCTAAAGGTGTGACCATTGTAGGGTATTAATTGGTTTTTGTATGAAAAATGAAATGAGAATAATGAAGTCTTAAGATATAAAGCGTGACTTCTTTTGCAAGATTTTTCACAAAGATGAGGTGTTGATTATGAAGAGACATATTTTCCTATGGTGGATGCAATTACATTTAGATATCTTATTAGCCTGATAGTCCATGAAAAAGTTGAAATGCATGTAATGGATGTAGCAAAATCCTATTTATGAATCTCTTGATAGTGGTATTTATATGAAAATCCCAAAAGGATTTCAAATGCCTATAGTACCTAACTCAAATTTTTGAAGAATTTATTCAATAAAATTACAAAGATCTTTGTATGGACTAAAGCAATCTAGACGAATGTGGTATAACCATTTTAGTGAGTATTTGTATAAAGAAGGTTATACGAATGATCCAATTTGTCCACATGTTTTCATCAAGAAAACTAGATCCACATTTGTCATAATTACTATACACGTTGATGATTTGAGAATCATTGGGAGTCCTAAAGAACTTCCAAAAGTCACATATTATCTAAAGAAAGAATCTGAAATGAATGATTTTGGTAAAAATAAGTTTGGTTTTGGCTTGTAAATCGAAAATTTATCAAGTGGAATTCATATTCATCAATCAACTTATACAAAAAAATCTTGAAATGATTTACATGGATAAAGCTTATCCATTGAGTACTTTAATAGTTGTTCGTTTACTTAATATGAATAAAGATCTTTTTAGGCCTTGAGAAGATAGAGAATTATTTGCTCTTGAAGTACCATATCTTACTATAATTTGTGCATTAATGTGTCTTGCAAACGATACAAGACCTGATATAACATTTTTTATGAATTTATTAGCAAGGTATAGTTCTTCACCTACAAGAAGACATTTGAATGGAGTTAAATATGTATTCAAATATCTCCGAAACACAATTGATCTGGGTTTATTTTATTCATATGAATCTTGAGAACAATTAGTTGATTATGCGAATAAGGATATTTATCTAATCCACATAAAGCATGATTTTAGACATGCTATGTATTCACATATGATGGTATTACTATATCTCGGAGGACCACTAAATAAACATTAGTTGTTACATCATCAAATCATGCTAAAATAACAATAATTCATGAGACAAGTCGAAAGTGTGCTTGATTAAGATGAATGTAATAACGTAAGTCTTCAGGAACAAAACAAATGAATACAAACAAAAAAAATTGGTTCGTCTGCACAAGGACTGCAATCCTCAAAAAGAGGACTGTTGTCTTGTGATTTGAGGGACCATATCATACAATCGCAATTCTGTAGGTGAAGACCGTGGTCCTACATTCCCAAAAATTCTTGAAATAAGGGCCAGTGAGAACCGTGGTCCTACGCCAACAAAAACGTGAAAAATAGAAAAGGACATGTGATCGCGATCCTAGGATCACGGTCCTGTGATTAGGGGCATGACAAGATCGCGGTCCTGCGATTGGAAACTAGAAATGGTAGATAATCGAAAACCCTAATCATAAACATCTATATATATGCAGGGTGTGCAAGAAACCCTAATCGCATTGCTTCACTTCCCTACTCATGCCATCTTCTACAAAATCCCTCCTATCCACTTCATACATTTTGAACCAAGTCTTTTAGCATTATCATCAATCTCTCACAGACAGCGTTAGGAGAAGAACAACATGAGGTTAAGTTGTATCAAGTCGCTATGCTTTTTGGGACGAATACAAACAAGGTAACATGTCATTTTAGTTTGAAATCAATGTTATCTAAAAATGTTTTGAAATTGGTTGACTATAAAATGTTTTTCTCACTTAATGGCACATGGGAAGCGACTGAGGACATCATTGGAGGGGACGAAAACAACACTGAGCAAAAGTAAGGTAGAAGATCCAGTCACTTGCTATAATTCGTGTTTACATGTTGAAACCCTACAAACTAATGTGACACACCATTTTCTGTTATAATCGTTGTTATTGGCATAATAGTGCACAGAAAAAGCTTAAGAGTGTTTCGAATGGGCTAGCAAAGGAGGAAAGATCAATGAGGAGGTATAAAACACTCTTAACCATTGAAATAGTTATATTTAAATCATAAACATGGTATATTGAAATTTTAGTTATGAGAGAAATGGGAGTTGTGCACGGAATGTGATTCTTGGAATACTTTGTTACTACTACAGTTTTGCATATAGCACACTGCAAAAATAACCTAGCATTACGGCGGTGACACTGGGAGTACCGCAGTAACACAATAAACAATTTTGTTTATCAATCTTTTTATGCACGACATTTTAACCATGATACTAAAAGTCATTAGATTTAGAATCTGGAATATTAAACACATAATAAATACTGAGAAATGTTCTATAATTCTTAAAGTTAAGGATTTTGGGCCATTGAGGCAAGAATTAGAACGCAAGGCGTAAAATATCCGATGGAAGTGTACCTAAACTCTTTCGTATTATTTTGGTTAGAATATGAAGCATGATTGTGTGCATTTATTGTTATTTGTTGTTTAGAAGCCTGCCTAGGGTGTATGCTTATCGAATAAGTGCTTATCTGCTCTTTTTGTGGATTTATGGCATGCCACGTCTCACATGAATGTATGTTACAGTTTAGACTCTAGATTATGCATGCCATGTGATGATTATTATATTTGATGTGAATATAAGCATGATAAAATGTTTATTTATATCCTTTGCCACGTATATTGGATATTGAATTATGAAATGCTTGTGGTCATTAAATTAAGACGATTAACTGAATGAACCACATATCGGCACGGTGATGAGAATACTATGGTTAGGTCTGGCATCATCATGGGTATTCCTAGCCCTAGGAAGGCCTTTGTTTGAAATGGGACTGTAAGTCTGAATAAGACTTCACTACTTGGTTTGATGACGAGTGAGACACCAATCTCGAGATAGGGTCTTGGAGTGTGTAACAGACCTTGAGCGTTACATTGAGTACTACAAACCTAAGTTGGAATGTCAAGGAAGAACACCTTTTTGGTCTTAACGTTAACTAAAACAACTGAATTGTTGAAAAGCGTAATGTATTATAAGTGCTTGCATGTTTGTGTTCTAACTATTATAATACTTGAGATATTTTGTGTTTTGTGTGAGATTCATTGGGTTCTTGAGCTCACCCCCACGAATTTTTTTAGGTAACCTTTGAAGACACTTGTGTTAACAAGTAAGGAGCTGCATTTTTGTAGTCATGATACACCTCACTGTTGAAGTTGACTACAAATAGTGTTCCTAGTTGTTTATTAGTTTGTAGGGCATGAGACCCACAATTCATTTATGATTAGTTGTTTTGTTTATTGACTTTGGCCATGGGGCCAAACATTCAGTTATTGATTCATTTTGAACTCAGGCCATGGGGTCGGAGTATTTTATTTCATCTTCTTGAGATTAATCATGTTATTATTTTTAGACATGTCATCCCTATGTTTATTCATGCTCAATACTGTTGTTTATGTTTTCAAACTCTAATATGTATTGGGATGGCATTAGAAAGGAAAGAACACAACGTAGGGTCCTGATTTTCAGATATTGATGGCAAGAGTGGTTGCATATGATATCATCTTGAGGCGAGAGACGAAGACGCCTAGTCAGCAATGTGTGCGGGGCCCAGGGTGTTACAATCAATGACTTGACATATTAAAGGGACTTGTGATTTATCTTCGAAAAACAATACTCTAACAATATTATATGAAGATAATGCTGCTTACATCACATAACTAAAAGGATGATATATAAAAAGAGATACAAGAAAACATATTTCATTAAAGTTCTTCTTTACACATGATCAGATCTTCAAATGAATGGTAATATTTAAGTTTAACGAATTTGTTCAAGTAAAAATTTGACAAATATTATAACGAAGGCCTTGCCAACTACAATATTTAAAATGTTTGTTCATAATATTGGGATGCATGAGCTTGAAGATCTTAAATGATATCATCAACAAGGGAAGTAATGCATTCTTTTTTCCTTGACCAAGGTTTTATCTGGCCACATAATACCATAGAATTTTGTCAAATAATTAAAATAAAGTAAACCTTAAGAAAAAAAATAGAATTTATGATATAAAACATGCACAATTAAAATTTAAAACTGAACAACGTTCTAGTTACCATGGTAATGAAAAACATTACCTCGGTAGTGTATCATTGCCTAAGAAATTCAGTAAAGATGGAGTATTCCAGTTACCAAAGTAATGTATAATCATTACCGTGATAATCTGAGTAAAATAGGCGCGAAATAATTTTATGAAGTCCCCAAAATGATTATAAGAAGCTTCTAACGTATGGGCATTAATATTTGTGCGTGGAAAACAAGTAAATAGAGTTTAGGAAAGAATGCAACCAAGGAAACCAACCAAAACTTCAAAAGCATTGCCAATTCAAACTCTATATAAACCCTGCTTGAGCACCCCATTTTCGTCATTCAAGCAAGTGTGAATCTCCTCTCTTCTCGCTCTTTTAGCCTTCTCTTAATACTCTTTTCGTTCCCTAGCTATTCCATATAGCAACAGTAGTGATAGGAAGAAGAGAAGCCCAGAAAGTTGCTTTAGAAAGTTGCTTTAGAGTAGAAGTTCAAGCCATAGAACCATTTTTTGGACGTTCTTGAAGCAACCAAAGGATTCAATGAATCAAAGAAGGTATGATACCCTTGTTTCAGTCCCAAATACATGTTTCATGGTCTAGAAGTCAAAGTGTTAGGACGCCAAGGTTGTAGGAGAACAAGGGATTAGGGAGACCTGCCCATAAATTCAATCTGCACACTGATTACTAAGTAATGATCATGACTGCTATGGTAATGCTTTCGTTTTCCTCTATTTTATAGGAATTTTACTCTGACTACCGCGATAATGTATCTGGTTACCCAAATAATGCATCCAATCTAAAAATACTCAATGATTACCATACTACACTACCTCCGTAATCTAGGCATTACCTCAGTAGCCTACCTCAGTAATGCATGTAGTACTTCGGTATTGATCACCATTACCTCAGTAGTACTTCTGCACTGCCTATTTTTCATTTTCTCATTCTGATTATTATGGTAATTTTTTTCTATTGCAGTACACAAAACCAAGAACATATTAAGGCACATCTAAGGTGATATTCTTGCACAATTAAAAACCATATTAGCTAGGAATCATTAGGATATGATTCATGAATGTTATAAACATCATGATCATAAAAAATATTGTATTGAATTTTAATTTTCAATGTTGAAGGCTCAAAGAAGAAGTAAAATAGCGATATCAAGGACATGAAAGAACTAAGGCATTGAGGTGGAGATGATTTCTAATTTTAACTTATTATTTTGATTCAAATATTGTATGCATGAGTCTAGAATTATACCATAAATACATATATGATGCCTTGAATATGCATGCTTAGAATTTATGAATGATGATGCTGAAGATAACATGTAACACCCTAATTTTCATTTGGACCTTCGTTCACGTGTTACCTCACGTGTGGATCGTCGCCCGACGAAAATTGAGATGCTACTTAAAAATTTCGTTCTGTTCAAATCCTTTTCTTCAAAAGTAATTTCATAATAAATTTGTTCTTGAGTTAGTATTTGGGTAATTGTTTATCAAAACAATACATCAAAAGGATTTTTCAAAATGCTCAGTGGATTAATCAATACAAATCATTGATAATGCAGCGGAAATACTTTAAAACTACTCATTCATGACAAAATCGTTAAACAAGGAAAACCATTGAAAGATAAAAACAACCAAAGCTAAACCAATGTAATCACATTAAAACAATCCAGTAAAATACATAATATATGACTTCCAAATCACCTATCCCGGACAACCTCCTCATGAGGTGTCCAATCAGAGTGCGAGTCTTCTGACGTAAGTCAACATACTCTACCTCCCGGTGTACATAAAAAATAAAAATGGGAGTGAGCTCGAAAGCTCAGTGGATCGATCCTACACATCACATGCATTATACAGACCCAATCCAAAACATTACACAAACTTTCAAACATTAGGCGTTCAAACATTCATTTGTTTTAGTCAGAGTTTAAGACCGGAAGAGGGTTGAGATGCCTCTCAGTATTCCCTGTGTTCCAATCAAATCTCAGAGGGTTCCAATAATCGTCTAAAATCAATCGACACTCCTATCACAGCCTAAGAGAGTGTACTTACTGCAGCATCGTACCATCTCCCAAAGACTTCAAGCTGTCACAGTCAGGTCTGGTTGGGAATACCTACGACCTGCCTTGTGGCTCGATAATCTCAAGCAGTGACATATAGGAGATGCCACCTCGATCCGCTTCAGGCTCGTCAATCGTACCGGTAAGTGGATTCTTAATAAAACTATTGTCTTATTTTAGTGTTATAGACAAGTATAAATCATGCCAAACAATTTCACAATCTACTGGATAATTTCTCAAATTATGCGTACCATGCAATAGTAGTCTGAATAAATAACCTATGATATAAAATGCAAGTTACATGATAGTCAAAGGAGTAACTAATGCTACCTAATGCATTTCCTCTATTTATGCATGTCATGAAATATTTGTGCATGAAATGAACAATTTATCATCCAGTTATATCATCACACAAGCACTCAAAACAATTCAATCAATTTCATAATAAAATTTCCAATAACCTAGAAATATCCACACAAATGTTTTGAATCTTAAATCTATATAATACATACGAGCAAGGAAGTCACGCCCACCTGATTTCGCCGTTCTTCAGGGCTCCTTGCTTTTCTTCGAGATCTTCGATATGCTAATATACATATACTCCTAATCTTAACTAATTCCTAAGATAATTATGAACTTCAAACATTACTTCTAACTAATTTAGGGTTATTCTAAAATTCTAATAATTTCTGAGTCTTTTACATTTCCTTGATTTGAAACTTCAACTTTAATAGTTCACTTGCAAGCTTTTATCATATAATCAGAGTTCTAATAACTTAACCGTTTTAACTTAAATAATTTATTAACATCATAATCAATTTAATAACGAACAAAATAAGACTTCTAATTCTCAAAACTTTAGCCTTTTTGCATTTGAAATTTCTAGTCTCTTCCCTAAAAGAAATTAAAGTTTACTAAGGTTTATTGTTATTATTACTGTCATCTTTCTCGCACTAGGACATACTCTGTTAGTTCATAATTTCGTTAAGATTTTCTAAAATATTTATTGACTGAATTCTTGAATCAATCTTGTCTAAAATACTAACTTTCCCTTTTTTTTTTCTACTATTAAAGTTTAAGTTAAATTTATTTTATAGTATTGGTTTTAATAACTTCTATTCAAAATTACAAAAATTAAATAATTAAATATTTGATTTTTCCTCTTAACCTAACATTCCTATGTTATGGACCAAGTGAAATCATCACAGATTTGTTTTTCTAATTAATCCATATTAAGTTATTAAACTAGGCTAAAACTTTCAAATACTTACTCAATCTAATGTAACACAATTAATCAACTTAATAATTTTTCTTACCTCCTTTGTTTCAACCAGCAGGCCGAACTAGGTTTATGAAGCAAAATTTGATGGCTTTACTTCAACCTCTGCAGGAAAATCTGCCACTCACCCAAGATCAGCTCATGCTCCACTCCTTGTATTTCAATCCCACCACGCACAGGAGAAAGGAATCCATAACCAGAAATTAGAATTCTCCCTTTCCCTGTTTTCATTAGCCGGCCAAACTAACTCCAACAGATTTTTAAAACACCACAACCGTTCCTTCTTCCCTCGGTTTCAGCTCACCCAAACTTAGTTTATCTTGTTCCTTCATCAAATGACCAGCACAACTAGCAACCAACACTCAAATCACAGTCGGCTAGATTTAGTTTCTTCATCTTCTTCATCAAGAAAACGCACCAGTAGCTACTTCTTCACGGCTGTTGTGCATTCCTCTATTCGGAATTCACTATTCGCAGCAGCAGCTAACAGATCAAATTGCTATTCATTGTTCCTCTTTTGCACCAACGTAGAACCTCTTCAGTTTTTTCACGTTTTTCATCTGGCAGTAGCAGCAACCGGATATACATAGAACATAACCCACAGCACGCACCTTGCAGCAGCAGCAGTTGCGTTTTCTTTTCTCCTTCCTCTGTTTCGATCAACGACCAGCAACTCAATTTCCAGATTTTTGATTTCCTTCTCTTTTCCTCCTCTTCATGCACAGCAGCCCAGCCATCACAAAACAGAGCATCATTGCTCTAGTTCTTCTTCTTCATTTGAGCAGCCGCAGCAGCAGTAATAACAGCCGCAGTAGCAAACGGTAACCAACTTTGCCTGCTTCCGTCCCTCTGTGCATGGTTCCCCTGCACAGGTTTTTCATCTTCAATGGCTGCCCTCTGTTCACAGCTCCTCATCACCCAAAAACAGAGTATCAGCCAGTTTCCTGTTTTAGTCCTCTTTAACGCAGCAGCCTGGTTCTTTTTCGTTGCAACAGCAGCAATGGCAATGGCATCCACCAGCTTCCATCTTCTTCCTTCCTCTGCTCGTCATGCTCGGCTCCCATCCAGCTACCACCATCTTAATCTTCGTTCAATGGTAGTAGCAGCAGCAGTATGCAGCGATGAGAACGGCACCAGCAGCCGTTCCTCCTCATTGTCTCGCAGCAACAACAACAGAGCAGCAGCAGCTGCACTGCAACCGCCCCTCTGTTTTTCAGTTCCTCTTCTCTGCATGGTCTTCTCCTTCATTTGACAGCAGCAACAGCAGCGGTAACAGCATCCGCAGCTTCTCCTTCTTTCTTGTTCTCTGTTCTCCTCTGTCTGTTTCACCGTTCCCAGCTGCTCCACCACTAGATGCAACAGTCAGGTTCATTCATCTCCAAAACAGGGCATTGGCAGCAGGCTTCCTTACTCTGAACGTGCCACCATGCTCCCGAGCAGCAGTACGTTCCTCTTCCCTTCGTTGTCTTCTTCTTTTGTCGATCGATCATCTTCGTCACTTCTTTTTCATTCATCCTCACGCACGATTTCTTCCTTGTTCAGGCAGCAGCAATAACAGAGCTTCACGGCTCTGTTTTGTTTCTCCTCTGTTCTTCTCATCAAGCCGCCCCCCATCTTCAGTTCAACTTCCCTTTCTCTGCATCACGGTAGCTCCTTCTGGAGTGTTCATCTCACCGGCCACACCAGCAAGCCACCGCGTTGGCTTCTTCTTCAATCTATCGCTGTCCGGATCATTCGAGGCTCTCTTCTTTGACAAACTTCCTCAACACACTTCATTCAGTTATAATTTTAATTGCATGCATTTTATTTCATTTTTATTTTATTTTAATTTTTTTTTCTACTAATCATTGGTAATGGGTATATTTAAAACCTTATAATAGGTTTACAATGGTATGTATATTTTAATCTCTTATATATATATATGTGCCACTCATTTTAATGTATAGATCTTATTATAATTGTATATATGATACCATGTTGTTATTATTATTGTTACTAATTAAATAATTATTTCGGCTATCTATATATATCTATAAAACATAGAATGTAGTTTTTTCATATTATTATTATTATTATTATTATTATATTTTTTTTTCGATCAAATGATATATTTCATTTTCGTATCACTCGCATATTCACGCGAGCGCGAGTGAGCTATGAAATGATTTATTTACTCCTAAGTATAGTCTACATCTATTTTAGATTGTACCTAATTTTAATCATTTATTATTATTCATCTCCTGTTCACTCACGACGTGGCACGATTACGAAGTTACGGGATGTTACATAACATGACCTATGCTATATGAAATAACATGTGTAAGAGTGCTGCTAAATGATTACTAGTATGCTTATAATGCTCACATGTTATGCATTTATTTTAATCTGTTATTGATGTGATTCGTCACTAAAAGGAAGATTAATAAAGATTACAACCACTTGCCAGTGCTGTGATGGATTTTACTGTGAGTGTTCCAACCCAGACTCAGCTTGCTAGTATTTTGATTTGGAATTAAGAGTTTGGATTGACCCTACTTTACAAATAATGGGTTTGAGTGTATGGATTGACCTCACTCCCTAGATCTGGAACACTGAGGTGGATTCCTTTCGGTTCTTAACATCAACCATAAACAAGTAAATGCTTGAATCACCTAATCTATGATAGTGTTTAATATGCGTGCTTTATTTGATTGAAATAATAATTTAAATATTTAAAATGATCTACTAGTCTCTTAAGCTCACCCCTTTTTTTTATTGCTTCAGGAAACCAATGATCAGAGGTTTGTGGACAGTAGAGATTATTCTTAGAGTCTTCTTTTCTAGTTTGTCTTAAATGGGCATGTTGGCCCCAATTTTTCTTGTTAGTTTAAAGGTGTTTAATTAAATAAGTTCAAAGGTCCTTATACCACTTGAATATTGAATTTAATTTTTAAATAATGATATTGCTTTATTTCATATAAAGATTTCAAAATGTTTCGTGTGGAATCTGAATGAATTGACATGTCACAAGAAGTTCTATGGAGTTGGGACAGTTAAAAGACAAAAGAAAGCGATAAAGTGATGCTCCGCCTCTCGGGTGGCCCAAATTGATTGATGTTACACTTTGCACGTGACGATAACCTGCTTGTTGACTCGGAGGCATGGCAGTAATATTGCCCTCCGAACCAGAAACCAGATGTTATGGGTCGTGAAGGGGAGGCAGGTGTTACAAAGATAGAATTGGAGCCCTAAGTATTAGGTATAGTGGGTGAGATTTTTACTTAGATACCAAAGGTGTTGTCAAAGGCAAGTTAGAACTGTAAGTTTTGCCCTACCTCCTATTATTGAATTGAAATTGTTTTTGAATAACTAGGATGTTTTCAATATATATATATGTATGTATGTATGTATATGTATATATATGTTTCAAATGTTTTGTTTCGATACGAAGATTACCAGTTGAGCTAATATTAGGTAATCTTGTCCCGCATAAAGCTAAACATTAAAAGGGGATAGGTTATCCTGTTCGAGAAAGGCTAGTTATTTAAGTAGACTCAGTCTCGCCACCCAATCTGGAGGTTGTCCCACCAGCTCATACAAGTGATCGGAGTTGAAGAACATACCTGAAAACTAATATTTCAAGAAAATTAGGGGGTGGTGTTATAGGGTAAAGTGAATTGGAGTACAAAGGTGGTGGTAAAGGTGGTATCGATAATTGATGTGGGTTCTTGGTTTGCTTGAAGAACCTTTCAACTAGGAATTGAGAACCTGGTATGAGAAAAGGACCATAGGTAGAGATGTGGGTATTGTCAAGTGTGGCACAGTGGATCATGAATAAAACTTCTAGGACATAGGTTAGGACACGAGATTGGGAGGATCCTATATCTCTAGTTTCTGTGTGGTATGGGATGCATAAGAATTCCGAGGTATGAAGGAATCATGGACTCAGAGATTGACAGGCCATGTTTGATAAACGATCACTGACTCTAAAAGAACTTGTTTCCCTATGCTTAGCTGGTATGGATGGCTGAGTATAGTGGGGTTTGGGAGGCTTTAGTCATCGAGACATTTGTGAAATTGTTTAGGTGTAGTGAGATCTCTAGGTGGAAGCTTGTGTTATCGAGCAAGAGTGGTATGAGATGCTTGAACTCGAAGGCATGATGGAAGCTTGGGAATTTCTCTATGTAAGCGTGAAATTGTATGATTGAAAAATTGTTTGAATGCATTCTACCTTTATGAATATATATATATATCATTTGTTTTGATCATGAAACTCAAACCCTAAACCCAACAACATTAGAGGACCTTGAAAATCCTCAAACAGAACTTAGAAGGGTCCTTAAAAATCCTCAAACAAAACTTAGAAGAGTAAATTGATAGATCACTGAACGAAATCGAGAAGTTAGAGACATGAATCTAGATTCATTGAAGCACAAATGAAAACTTGACGAAATTGACACAACAAATGACCTAGGAAAGATACGTTATTATCACAAATCTAGGAAAATATTTTATATCCTGAAGATAAGGAAAGATGGGTTTGTGTATACCCAGATCAATTTGAAATGAGACTACTTGTAGATGATGGCAAGAACTCGAGAAAACTAGATGAGGGCTGAGAACACTGATGAGTCTGGTTAGAGGGATCAAGGGGCACTTGTGGTAGCATCAGCTCCTGTTGGAGCAATTTTCTTGTCGGAGATGTTTGTACAGATCACCCGACAAATGGTTGAACAACTTATGAGGGATCTTACCTTAGGCGCATAATTTGCCTCCACTACATCCACAGCCCCAGCCTCAGGCTCATGAGGCCCCATTGCCAAATGTTCCAATAGCACCAAACTAAATTGTCGCAAAAGATAAAGAATAAAGTAACTTACTGATTGAGTTCTAGAAGTTGCATTTGAGTACGTTTGATGAAAGGTCGATCACATGGTAGCTACGTATGATTTTTAGAAATAAACAAGCATCTGAACGCTTTAGGGGAACTAGCCCTAGATGAATAGCATTGGCCGTGCATTAGTTTATTGGACCTAGTTATCATTGGTGGGAGATGATCATGAATGACCTTGAGATCGATATCTTGACTATGATGTGGGAGAAATTCAAGAAGTTGTTCTATGATAACTTCTTCTCCACAGCTACAATGAGATAGCTATAGTCAAAGTTCGTGCGATTAACTCAAACAACCATGATGACGATCGAGTATGTGAGAAAGTTTACTAAGCTATCGAGGTTCACTCCAAAGTTGGTTAACAATAAGCAGGCCAAAGCTGACAAATTTGCAAGAGGACTGTGAGTAGGAATTAGGAAGCTGGTCATTCTTTTGAGGCTAACCACATTAAAGGAGACAATAGTTAGATCCCAACTAGTCGAAAGAGACATTGACTTTGAACAATCCTTAAATAATTGAAATAAGAGGCCACAAGATGATAAAACGGCATAGAATGGGAACAATAAGTAGAATATTTATCAAGATGATGGTAATAGGACACCTTAGATCTAGAAGCAGGAGCAGCAAAGTTCCCAACCTAACTGTGATAAAGAGGAGCTGAGGGAGTAGGCCAAACAACAGAGGTTATGTTTCCATTATAACTAGCAAGAACATGTGACAAAGTTTTGTACCACTAAAGGTCAAGCTTTTCAGTAACAATAGTAATAGTATAGTTAAGTAAACAAATAAGTATAAATTTCAAAGATGAAATTTATTTTAAGGGGGATAGGTTGTAAGACCCTAAAATTTTGTTGAATAAATAAAATAAAATAATTCAAATAAAGTAAACTTTGAGAAAACCATGGAATTTATGATGTAAAACATGTACTATCAAATGTACAAAGGGATGGATAAACTAGAATGAGACACACAAATTTACAACTAAACACCGTTCTGGTTATCGCAGTAATGAAGAACACTACCTTGATAGTGTGCCCTTATCTAGAAGATCCAATAAAGATGTAGTGTTCTGGTTACTGTTGTAATGTATAACCACTACTGCGGTAATCCAAGTTTAACGGGCATGAAATGATTTTGTCAAGTTTTCAAAATGATTGTAAGAAGCTTCTAATGTATGGGCAACCTAAAAAAAACCATTACTTACTAATATTTGTGCATGAGAAGCAAGTAAATAGAGTTTAGAAAAAAATGCAACCAAGGAAACCAACCAAAACTTCCTAAATATTGCCAATTCAAAGTCTATATAAACCGTACTTGAGCACCCATTCTCATCACTCAATCAAGTGTGAATCCCCTCTCTTCTTTCTCACTTAGACTTCTCCTAATACTCTTTTCATTCCCTAGCTATTCCACATAGTAATAGTAGTGATAGGAAGAAGAGAAACCCAGAAAGCTACTTCATAGTAGAAGTTTAAGGCATAAAGCTAATTTTTGGATGTTCTTGGAGCAACTGGAGGATTCGACGAATCAAAGAAGGTTTAATACCCTTGTTTCAATCCCAAATACATGTTTCATGGTCTAGAAGTCGAAATGTTAGGATGCCAAGGTCGTAGGAGAACAAAGAATGGGGGAAACGTGCCCATAAATTCACTCTGCACGCTGATTACCTGTAATATCCCAAAAGTTAATAAATCAGTTACAAAATTTTGGAGTTAATAAATATAAAATAATTTAAATAAATGAATAGAACTTATAAACTCTTCATAATCACATAATACAAGTGTTAATAAACCTAAAATAAATATAAAATATCTATAAATTCAGATAAACATAAAAAATATTGACAAAATTATGAAAATGACACAAAAGGCCTATTGTGATAGTGATTCGAATTATAGCAGTAATGTGTGTGAGTTGCTCAAAATGAAAAAAAAACAAAATGTTGTTTCACTAGTTACCGTGATAGTCTATTGCGGTGATGCATGATTACCATAATAGGGTATTGCGTTACCGTGGTAATACGTGAGTATATTGTAATATTTTGGCACATAAACCTTAATTTATCATCTAATTTGTTGCTCAGTAACTATACTTCTTCCACAAACCCTACCCGGCTTCTGTTGGTCGATCACGCCTCACCCTACACGTGTTTTACACTGATTCTAATCTATCCTAAATCATTCCTAGCTACATTTCAAGCATAGATTGAGGAGGAACTAGACAAATCAGTGAAAACGTGATTACTGTAACTTCATTAACGATTGTAGACGAGGTAAGACACTGATTCTCACACAGTATACTTGTTTCCCATTACTGTTATGGGTTTTCTAAGAGTATACACGTTCCTTTTGATAAAATAGAACACAAGAAGTGTGGAGCCATTCTATTGAAGAATACAAAGGAAGAATTGATTAAGATAAAGGTATAAAAGTCTTTCATACTCATTTTAATGCATGATTTTGAGTCATAAGTTTAGTGTGTCAAAGTACCATGAATGAGAGGAAATGAGGTGAAGAAGAACTCACATGAATGTGCAGTTTTCTGGGAAACCTCATGACTATCGCAGTAGTGCAATAGATACATAAATTAGCACGATACACTATCGTAGTAGTGTGATTAAGGTCTTCTAGTTACTATGGTAGCACTTTTGAGACCCTATTTGCTTTTCACACCTGCATCCTGGTTTGTTTTATCGCGGTAATGCATCGGCTTCTTCTCTTTGTCCCTCACCTATACATTATGGTTACCGCAATAACCCTCTTTTCTACTACGATGCACAGAGGGAAAACACATTGTTGCACATCTATTAGGATTCTTTTTCATGCCACAGACCACCTTGATTAAGTAATCATTAGATTATGATTTAACAACATTAGAATTGTATCAAATACTAATAAAATAGCTTTGAACTTGAAAGGTTGAGGATTCAAGGCTATTTAAGTAACAAGAGGAGGAGCCAAGGGAACAAAACAATAGGTGGAAGTGATTACCTTGCTCCCTAGTATTATTTAAATACCAAATGTTGAACATGATGTGTGTTTACATTATTTTGAATACTTAGGAGCATGTTAGGATGTTATTTGATGATGTATGACTGACATGATTGCATGAATATTAAAATGACATGATTTGTGTAACCACATTGATATTTATCTACCTTGATATCATGAGATGAGTATTGTTTTATTTGAATTCTCAGGAGATGATCAACATGATCGAATTACTTGAAAAATGAAATATCATATATGATAAATGATAACCATGCTCGTTATGAGATGCTTACTGATTTTTAAATAAAGATGAATTGAGAATGGAACCACGTACCAACGCAGTGATCTATGGGGAATCATTGTGGGTGTTCTCGTGATAAGGAATGATGGTTTTGTCCCTCATTTTTGATGATAAAACGATGGGTGTGGCCCTAGTTCTTGGTGATGGAGTAATGGGTATGTCTCTTTTTCCTGGGTTGGGTGATGGGCGTGTCCATATATCCCATTGGTATTTGACATAAATTGCACTTTCCCTCTTTCCCTTCAATATGATTATGATGAGAGAACAGTGAGGTTAAGCCTTTCGGTTATAATTAACAACTGATGGACAATTAAATGTGTGAAACGCTTAATGTACAACAAGTGGTTGCATGTTTTGTGTTTGATTCAAATAATGCTACTGATGTACTATGTATAATCCACTAGGTTCTTGAGCTCACCCATCTTTTCCATTTCAAGTGACATTTGAAGTAGTGCATTTGACCAGCCCTATTAGAAGATTTGGTTAGTTGCAAACCTCGTTATGGAAGTTATGTGATTTCTATTTTTAGTATTTGGTTTAGACTGTGCATATGACCCTCCAGATTATAGTTTAGTGTCTGGCCACATTTTAGAGATTTTACTTGGAGATTTCATTTCAAACATTGTCAAGTTTACAATTTGAAATTTGATGATTAAATTGTTTAGTTATCTATTTATTATTACATAAGATATCTTTTGGTATGTCCAAGAGACTGATAAGTGATTTATATGAGATCTGGTGTGTCCAAAAGGCTGTTGATGACGTTTGAATGGGTGATAGTAATGTCCTAATTCTCAGTAGTGACACATGTATGGTAATTAATGTTAAATGAGTATGTTTCTTCATGAATGACCTTGATGTGATTGAAACAAAAGGATCGAGAACTAGGGTGTTACTTTACCCTGGTAATGATCATGACTACCATAGTAATGCCTTTGTTTTCCTCTATTTTTTGGGAAGTTCGTTTTGACTACCGCGGTAGTATATCTAATTATCATGGTAATGTATTGAATTTCTAAAACTACTCACTGATTACCGCGGTAAACTACCTTGGTAATGTAAGCATTACCTTGGTAGTGATCACCATTACCTCGGTAGTGCTTCTGCACCCCCTATGTTTCATATTTTCATTTTGACTATTGTGATAATCTTTTTCTCTACCGTGGTGCACAAAATCAAGACCATATTAAGGCTTTGTGATATTCTTGCACAACTAAAAGCCATATTAGCTAGGAACCATTAGCATATGATTCAAGAATGTTGGAAACACCACGATCATAAAAGACAATGTATTGAATCTTAATTTTCAAGGTTGAAGGCTCAAAGAAGGAGTAGAATAACGATATTAAGGACAAGAATGAACTAAGGCTTTGAGGTGGAGATGATTTTCGGTTTCAATTTATTATTTTGATTCAAATATTGCATGTATGTATGTGTGCTTAATCTAGAATTATACCATCAATACATATGTTATGCCTTGAATATGCCTGCTTAGAATTTATAAATGATGATGCATGAGGTAACATGTAACACCCCAACCCTCGTATTTTTAAGCATTTGACATGACCACCATTCTCTTGACCGTGGTCTTAACCAACTAGCGGGTCGGGCTGATGTTACTTTACAAGTGACACACACTTGTTCTTCTCTTTTTCAATATCTCGTGCCTTTGTATAAAAATTTAAGAATACAAAATTTTCACTTTAATAAATTTCAAGGCAAATTCAAAGAGATAAAGAAATTATTTTATTCATAATAGAAAGAAAAATTGAAAGTAATAAACTTCTCAAAGAAAAACTAATTATTATAGCGAAAAACTTCAAAAAATACTTTTCAGTAGAAAAACATAAAAGCTTTGGGCAACATGGCCTTAAAAATTCTAAAAATAATAAGGTAGAAGCTTTCTAAGGACCTATCTATATTCAACTACTTCATAGATTTCACATTCCTGAAAAATAAGAAAGGAAGGAGTGAGCACATAGCCCAGTGGATCCTTTTTGAACAACCATTTTTCATATTCAAACTCATAACACAATCATAATTTAAACACTTGCAATCATTAGGCGTTTCAAACAACAATTTGTTCAAGTCGAGTCTTATACCAAAAGGGCCTTTAATCCTTTGATGTTCTTAACTAAGTAAACGGGGCCCACTCGGCATCAACCCGTTAGTGGCATGTGTCAGCATCAATCCATTACACATGGTGACTCACGAGGTATTATGGTACACGACCCTCAAGTACTTAGGTCTGAAAACCATATGACCTAACTCATATGAAAAGAACATCCATAGCGTCGCCCTGACCATTATAATGGTACATGGTTATTATCACCATTGTTTCAGCTTAATTTTCATATCATGATCTCATAAAATAAATTTTCGAATATGAAATCAGACTAAAATTCATAATATACACAATCAATTCATGAAGCATGCATAAAACATGCATCATACTTTAATTTAAAAGCGTAAGCATGATACTAACATGGCATGGATGATATGATCGCTTAAACATGAATCAAACTCGAAAAACTAAAATAAACTTTTAAAATTCTGAAACTGAAATTGAAAATCTTTGATTTCAGTGAAAACACACAAACAATGAGTATGCCATGAATTTAAATAAGAATAGAAGGGTGTTCTAGAAATCACTTCCACCTTATAACGCTTTCTTTAGAAATTTCGGCAGCAATTTCTCCATGTACTAGTGCCAATGAAGATCACCCAACTTAATTCCCCAATTCGAGAGAAGAACTTCTCACACACAAGTAAGAGGAAGGAAAGATGGGAAGAGGTGCCAAGAAGAAGGCTTAGAGAAAATAAGAGAAAATTCCAACTTTTATTTTTGGAATGAGGGAAGTGAGAGCCTAAGGGGGTTTATATAGGTTTTAAAAAGGGAAAAAATAGAAACTTTTGAGTTTTTTTTGGAGTAAAACACCTAAATTCTCTACAATTTCGCACTTTCTAATTTTAAGGGGAAATGAGTATTTTTTCAGAATTTTTTCAAAATTTTAAAAGTAATTTTTTGTATTTATCTCGAATTTTTGGTATTTTCGGCTATTTTTGGCTATTATTGTGTTTTTTCGTATTTTATATTTTGACTTTTATTCGGCACCTTGGATCGTCCTCGAGACACGCATACAGATTTGATCGGAGGGTTGAGATCGGCGTGCACTGCAGCGTACCGTGCGTCTTCGCTATCTTAATTCTGCGACTTTGATCGCGGTTATCCGATCTTCCTCGATCATTTTTGTCCGTTAGATCTTTGTTATTCGGTGCGCTCAGGTGTTGGTGTGGATCGTCCTACGACCGTCGGATCATGAGATCAGATTTAGATCTACAGTTTGCAGTCGTTGGATGTGTTTTAAGTTTATTTTTTTTATTTTCAGCCAAATTTCATGTTTTATTTTTAGATTTTTGCCAAATCTTAATCCTAATTGACTTTCTAATCTTGTTTTCATAAAAAATTGCACATATCCTTGTGTTTTATGGCTATGATATCCCATGTTATACATTATTTTCATATATTTTCTCCCAAAAATCCATTAAATTGATTTTATTCATCATTTGGGTAAACTAGGACTTACCAAATTTTTCATCCGTCAATTCCGTATAATTTTCTAAATAAAAATTCAAATTTCATAATAATTTTTTGAGATGCTACAACCTACCCTCCTTAGAAAAAATTTCGTCCTCAAAATTTGTACATATTTAGGTATTCCTTGTGAACAGATGTGGGCACTTGGTCTTCATTTCACTTTCGAGTTCCCACGTGGCTTCTTTTACCCTATGATGTTTCCACAACACCTTCACTAATAGGATATCCTTTGTTCTTAGATTCATTACCTTGTGGTCAAGGATTCTGATTGTTGTTTCCTCGTAGGTAGCATCATCTTGAATATTCACTTCCTCCCAGTAAATGATTTGAGAGGGGTCAAGTTCGTATTTCTTCAACATGGATACATGGAATGTGTTATGTGCTGAAGTCATCCGGTTTGGTGGTCCAACTCATAAGCACATTCCCCGATTCTTCTAAGTATTTTAAAGGGTCCGACAAACCTTGGAGATAACTTCCCTTTGAATCCGAACCTTTTGATACCCTTTTGAGGACTGATCCTTAGAAATACTTTGTCTCCAACTTGGAACTCTAATGGTCTTTTCCTTTTGTCAGCATAGCTCTTTTTACGACTCTGTGTAGTAATCAGTCTCCTTTATATTAACTTGACTTGGTTGCTTGTTTCTTCCACCATGTCTGGCCCAATAAATACTTAATCTTCAAGTTCAGCCCAACAGGTAGGTGATCTGCAGGGTCTTCCATAGAGAGCCTCGAATGGAGCCATTTTTATGCTTGCCTGATAACTGTTGTTATAGGCAAACTCAGCCAAGTGTAAGTACTTCGTCCAATTCCCCTTGATATCTAAAATGTAAGACCTCAACATATCTTCCAAAATCTAGATAACTCTCTCAGACTGACAATCCGTCTGAGGGTGAAATGTCGTACTCATGATGAGTTTAGTACCCATTTCCTTCTGTAGACTCTACCAAAACTGTGAAGTAAAGCGAGTGTCTCTATCAGACACGATAGTCTTGGGCGCACCATGAAGCCTGACGATTTCTTTTACATAGATTTCTCCCAACTTACTGACTTGGTATGTGGATCTGATAGGGAAAAAGTGAGCCACTTTGGTGAGACGATCCATTATTACCCAAACAGTGTCTTCTCCTTTTTGGTTTCTGGGTAAACTACTGACAAAGTCCATGGCAATGTTATCCCACTTCTATTCAGGGATTGGAATTGGTTGTAACATTCCAGAGCGTTTTCGATGTTTTGCTTTCACTTGTTGACATGTTAAGTACTCAGAAACGTATTTGGCTATATCCCTTTTCATCCCTCTCCACTAGTAGGTTTTCTTGAGGTTTTGGTACATCTTATCCCCACTTGTGTGTATGGTATACTTAGTCTGATGAGCTTCATCAAGTATAATTTGCTTGCTCTGTCCCTGCTGAGGTACACATATCCTTTCCCCGAGTCTTAAGATGTTTTTAACATCCATCCTGAAGTCAATTTGCTTTCCTTACGTGATTCCTTCGATTAGTTGAGCAAGCCACTTGTATTGCCTCTATTCATCCCTGATCTGATGTAATAGGTTCGGTTGGCAAGAAATATTGTAAAGATAAGCTTCTTTCTCATTAAGGTTTACACCTAACCTAAAATCTTTGATCAACTGGTACATCTGTTTTTTTCCTTCCTCTTATTTGTGGAACTTCCTACTCAAGGCATCAGCCACTACATTGGCTTTCCCCGGATGGTAGTGTAGTTGAAAATCATAGTCTTTCAAGAACTCCATCCATTTCTGTTGCCTGAGGTTCAACTCCTTCTGGGTGTAGATGTACTTCACGCTCTTGTGATATGAAAACAGCTCAAATTTCTCGCTGTAAAGGTAATGTCTCCAAATCTTTAGGGTAAACACAATGGTCGCTAGCTCAAGGTCGTGAGTATGGTAATTTCTCTCATGGACCTTTAGTTGTCTTGAGGCAAAAGCGATGGCTTGCTTTTCTTACATTAGGACTGCGCCCAATCCACTCAGTGAGGCATCAGTATATAGTGTGTAAGTAACACCAAGAGTTGGGGTGACTAGAATAGGAGCCATAGTTAATCTTGTCTTTAGTTCTTGGAATGACCGTTCACATTTCTCATCCCACTGGAACTTAACCCCCTTTCTGGTCAACTTAGTCATAGGTTCTACTAACTTGGAAAAATCCTTAATGAACCTTTTGTAGTAGCCTGCCAAGCCCAAGAAACTTCTAATTTCTATTACTGTCTTGGGTTGCTTCCAGTTCATAACCGCTTCCACTTTTTCTGGATCTACAGAGATCTCTCTTGCTGACACTACGTGGCCAAGGAACTTGACCGTCTTCATCCAGAACTCGCACTTACTGAATTTAGCATATAGCTGGTTTCTTCTAAGGGTTTCTAGTACGATCCTCAAGTGTTCTAGGTGCTCAGCTTCTAACTTAGAGTAGATTAGGATATCATCCACGAATACCCCTACAAACTAGTCAAGGTACTGTCTGAGCACTCGATTCATCAAATCCATGAAGGCCGTCGGGGCATTGGTCAAACCAAAGGGCATAACGGTAAACTCGAAGTGTCCATATCTTGTTTTAAAGGTCGTCTTGTGAATGTCAAACTCTCGAATCCTCAGCTGATGGTATCTTAACCTAAGATCAATTTTTGAGAAATGAGTGGCTCCTTGTAATTGATCAAATAGGTCATCAATCCTTGGTAAAGGATATTTATTCTTTATTGTAGCTTGATTCAACTTCCGGTAGTCGACACACAGTTGCAAGGAACCATCCTTCTTTTTCACAAATAGTTTGGGGCTCCATAGGGTGATTCACTCAGCTTGATGAAACCTTTCTCTCTGAGTTCGTCCAATTGACTTTTCAGCTCAATTAGTTCTACTGGCGCCATTCTATAAGGAGGTATGGCTATAGGGTTGGTTCCAGGGTGAAGTTCAATCTTGAACTCTAATTCTCTAGTTGGTGGTAGTCCAGGTAAGTCGTTTGGGAATGCATCCTCGTACTCACTAACTACAAGTAGGTCATGAATATTCTTTAAGTCAGTAGGTTCTTCTTCAGAGAGTTCTTCGAACTCATCCGTCTGCTTCAAACAATTCAACAAGGCTAGGGTTGGACTCCTTGGTAGTCTCCGCATATCCCCATTAATTTTAAAGATCTCCCCAAAAGGTAATGTTATGGTTACCCGTCTCTTAGGACAATCTATCTGGGCCTAGTATTGATCTAACCAATCCATCCCCAAGATTACACCATAGCCATAGAAAGGTAGGTATATAGGTCGACTGTTAAAAGTTTATCCCCAAACCTAAGGTCACAACTATACATCTTCTTTGAAGTCACAATGGTCCCTATTGGTGTGGACACATTCGAAGTCATAGGCATTGTTTTTGTCATAAGTTGTAACCTATCAGCTAGTTTTTTAGAAATAAAAGATTTTAAGGTACCCGAGTCAAACAACAGTCTCACAGCAACGTTAAAAAATAGGAACGTACCTTCTACTGCAGAGGCCTGGTCTTCCTGGGTTTCAACCGCGAACATTCTGTCCTAACTTTGACCACGGCCTTGGTTTTGCCCTCGATTGGCATTCTGATTCTGTCTAGCTTAAGGTCGCCCATTCTGACTTCCCCCTTGAGTATTTTACTGTTGCTGCTAGGAAGCCTGAGCTGGTGTAGTTGGGTAATTTTTCGTCAAATGCCCCTTTTGCTTGCATACGAAACACAATCCCAGCCTCTTAGCTTCTTCCCTTGACTCGTTTTTGTTCTGCCCCTGTTTCTGTGGAGCCTTACGACTTTTTCTTTTCTTCTGGGTTCCTTGTTGGTCCTTTCCATTCCCGTTCCGCTTATTCTTTCCTCTCAACCTTTGTTCTAGGTTGATTTCTTGTTCCAAAATTAGGGCCCGTTCAACAACTTCCTTGTAGGTTCGGAGGCCCAATGTCATGATGACCTTTTAGATTTCGATCTTGAGACCCTGTCCAAATCTGTTGGCTTTCATTCTTTATTCCCGGATCAGTTCTTGAGAAAATTTGGCCAGCTTAGTAAACTTCGTCTCGTATTCAGTTACTGTGAGATCCCTCTGGTTGAGTCTCACGAAGTCTTCTTGCAACTTTCTGAGAGTTGTCTCTGGAAAGAATTAGTCATAAAATTTTTCTCTAAACTCTCACCAGGTCATGGTCGCAACGTCAGTGTTGGATCCATCTGCATCATCCTCCACCATCCACGAGCTGGTCCTTTGAAATGGTGTGTGGCTAGTGCTACTCTTCTTGAACCCGTCACCTTCAACACATTTAGTAACTCCTCCATCTCCTAGTACGAGTGATCAGTAGAGATGCAGCCAATAGTTCCATCAAATAAGTGAGGGTGAAGCTTTTGCAAATCCAGTAGCATCTTCTTCTATTTTTCATCTTCCAGGTCCTCTTGATTCCTTTTACGTTCTTGAGGTACTGGTGCTGGGACTTAGACTGAAATAGGTTCAGGTGCTTGAGGCTGAGGAGCCACTTGAGGGATTATTTGTGGAAGTGTCCTTCTCAGTTGATCTAGTACCCTCTGTGACATTTCATTCATCATGGCTTCCATCCGTAAGTCCATCCCAGCAAGCAGTTCCTGCTCTTGTTGTTCAGTCTCCTCAAAGGTGGTGGATCGAGTTACGTGCCTCCTAGCTCCAGCCATTTACTTGTAAAATTGAGTAGAGTGTCAGTATGTGTCAAATATTCGTACTATCATGGCTCTAGATTCATGTTTCTAGGTTCTCGATTTGTTCAATGGCCTAAAGTCTTTCTTTTAGGTTCTTTTCATGCGTATTAGGTACAAGATTTGGTTTTAAAGCAAATAAACATTACAGCATGCATATACAATCACACAATCAAGCTAGCACAGCAAGGTTCCAAGCTTCCACCTAAGCTTTCAGGTTCAAGTATCCCATACCACTTAGGTTTTCACTCAGAACAGAGCCACACCCAAACAATTTCGTAAATTGTTCGATAACTAAGGTTCCAAAGCCCATTATATTCAACCGTTCGAAACCTGTTCTGCCAGAGTTACCGATCATTCACCACACATGGTCCATCATTCTTCGAGTCCAGGCTTCCTCCATAACCCCAAATTCCTATGCATCCCATATTACATAGAAACCGAAAATTATAGAAGTTTTTTGGTCTCGAGTCCTGATCAAACAATTTTCTATTTTCACACAAGTTTCAGTCTCTAGCCTATGTCCTAGAGTTTTATACTTTTGATCTATTTTGCCACCCATGGCTACACCCGTTTCTACCTAAGGTCTTTTCTCTGGACCTAGGGTTCGATTCTGGTTGACTTACAACCTTTGTCTAGTCAAGATACCACCTTTGGCATCTTCTTTGACTTCTAATCAATTCCTTGCCCTAATTTCCAACCTTCTTATTTTCTTTAATAGAAAGTAAGGGTGTTCTTCAACTCAGACCACTCATGTGAACTAGTGGGATAACCTCTAGATCGGGCAGCGAGACCGAAGTTTACTTAGCAACCGCGCTTTCTACAGTGGGATAACCCACCTCCCTTTCAATGTTTAACTTTAATCGAGACAAGGCTTACCCACTATCAGCTGAACTTGTAGTCTTTGTATCCAAACAAAATATTTCAAAACATATATTTCCTTTTTTTAAAACACTTTCTAAAATGTTTTTCAATTTCAAAAATAGAAGGTAAGGCATTCTAAATTCAATTCAGTTTATTGTGAAACCCTAAGTTTGAGTTTTTTCATTCTAGTCTAGTATTTCTAATAATCGAGCTTTGATACCACACTTGGTATAAGAGGAATCTTTCTGTTCTTGGCCCAGCAACTAATGTTTAGGCTCTGATACCACGCTTGGTATCAGATGAAACTTTCTGTTCTTGGCCCAACAACTAATGCCTAGGCTTTGATACCACGCTTGTAACATGCCAACCCCCGTATTTTTAAGCATTTGACATAACCACCATTCTCTTGACAGTAGTCTTAACCAACTAGCAGGTCTGGTCGGTATTACTTTACAAGTGACACACACTTGTTCTTCTCTTTTTTAATATCTCGTGCCTTTGTATAAAAATTCAAGAATACAAAATTTTCACTTTAATAAATTTCAAGGCAAATTCAAAGAGATAAAGAAATTATTTTATTCATAATAGAAAGAAAAATTGAAAGTACTAAACTTCTCAAATAAAAACTAATTATTGCAGCGGAAAACTTTAAAAAATACTTTTTAGTAGAAAAGCATAAAAACTTTGGGCAACATGCCCTTAAAAATTCTAAAAATAATAAGGTAGAAACTTTCTAAGGACTATCCATATTCAACTGCTTTATAGATTTCACGTTCCTGAAAAATAAGAAAGGAAGGAATGAGCACATAGCCCAGTGGATCCTTTTCGAGCAACCATCTTTCATATTCAAACTCATAACACAATCATAATTCAAACCCTTGCAATCATTAGGCATTTCAAAAAATAATTTGTTCAAGTCGAGTCACAGACCAAAAGGGTTTTTAATCCCTTGATGCTCTTAACTAAGTAAACAGGGCCCACTCGGCATCAACCCGTTAGTGGCAGGTGTCGGCATCAACCCGTTACACGTGGTGACTCACGAGGTACTGTGGTACACGACCCTCAAATACTTAGGTCTGAAAATTATATGACCTAACTCATATGAAAAGAACATCCATAGCATCGCCTTGACCACTATGATGGTACATGGTTATTATCACCATTGTCTCAACTTAATTCTTATATCATGATCTCATAAAATAAATTTTCGAATGTGAAATTAGACTAAAATTCAAAATATACATAATCAATTCAAGAAGCATTCATAAAACATGCATCATACTTTAATTTAAAAGCCTAAGCATGATACAAACATGGTATAGATGATATGATTGCTCAAACATGAATCAAAATTGAAAAACTAAAATAAACTTTTAAATTTCTGAAACTGAAATTTAAAATCTTTGATTTTAGTAAAAAACACACAACCAATGAGTATGCCATGAATTTAAATAAGAACAAAAGGGTGTTCTAGAAATCACTTCCACCTTCTGACGCTTTCTTCAGGATTTTTGGCAGCAATTCCCCCACATACTAGTGCCAATGAAGATCACCTAACTTAATTCTCCAGTTCGAGATAAGAACTTCTTACACACAAGTAAGAGGAAGGAAAAATGGGAAGAGGTGCCAAGAAGAAAGCTTAGAGAAAATAAGAGGAAATTTCAACTCTTATTTTTAGAATGACGAAAGTGAGAGCCTAGGGGGGTTTATATAAGTTTTTAAAGGAGAAAAAATAGAAACGTTTGAGTTTTTCTTGGAGTAAAATACCTAAATTCTCTACAATTTCGTACTTTTTAATTTTAAGGAAAAAAATGAGTATTTTTTAGATTTTTTTAGAATTTAAAAATCAATTTTTTGTATTTATCTCAAATTTTTGGTATTTACAGCTATTTTTCGACTATTATCGCATTTTTTTCGTATTTTATATTTCGGCTTTTATTCAGCACATTGGATCGTCCTGAGACACGCATACAAATTTGATCGGACGGTTGAGATTGGCACGCGCTGCAGTGTACTGTGCGTCTTCGCAATCTTCGTTCTGCGGCTTTGATTGCGGTCGTCCGATCTTCCTCGATCGTTTCTATCCGTTAGATCTTTGTTATTCAATGCACTCGGGCGTTATTGTAGATCATCCTGCGACCGTCGGATCGTGAGATCAGATTTAGATCTGCGGTTTGCAGCCGTTGGATGTGTTTTAAGTTTTTTTTTTTATTTTCAGTCGAATTTCATGTTTTATTTTCAGATTTTTGCCAAATCTTAATCCCAATTGACTTTCTAATCTTGTTTTCATAAAAAATTACACATATCCTTATGTTTTTGGCTATGATATCCCATGTTATAAATTATTTTCATATATTTTCTCCCAAAATTCTATTAAATTGATTTTATTCCTTATTTGGGTAAACTAGGACTTACCAAAATTTTCATCCATCAACTTCGTATAATTTTCTAAATAAAAATTCAAATTTCATATGAATTTTTCGAAATGTTACATAACATAACCTATGCTATATGAAATAACATGTGTAAGAGTGTTGCTAAATGATAACTAGTATGCTCATAGTGCTCACATGTTATACATTTGTTTTAATCCTTTGTTGATGTGATTTGTCACTAAAAGGAAGATTCATAAAAATTATAACCAAGTACTAACGCGATGATGGATTTCACTGTGAGTGTTCCAACCTAGACCCGGATTGTCAATATTTTGATTTAGAATTGGGCATTTGAATTGATCCCACTTCACGGATAATTGGTTTGAGTGGTTGGATTGACATCACTCCCTAGATATTGAATATTGAGGTGGATTTCTTTCGATTCTTAGCATCAACTATAAATAAGGAACTGCTTGAATCACCTAATCTATGATAGTGTCTGATATATGTGCTTTGTTTGATTGAAATAACAATTTAAATATTTGGGATGATCTATTGGGCTCTTGAGCTCATCCCTTTTTCTAACATTTTAGGAAACTAATGATTAGAGACTGCGTGGACAATAAGATTATTCTTAGAGTTTTCTTTTCTAGTTTTCTCTTAAACGGGCACGTCAATTTAAATATGTTTTATTAAATAAGTTCAAAGGTTCTTGTACCCCTTGAAAATTGAATTTAATTTTTTAAATAATGATATTGCTTTATTTAATATAAAAATTGAAAAATTCTTCATGTGGAATCTGCGTGAATTAACATGTCACAGGAAGTCCCATGGAGGTGGGACAGCGAAAAGTGAAAAGAAATAGATAAAGTGACGCTCCCGCCTCTCGGGTAGCCCAAGCTGATTGATCAATGATTCGCGCATGATAATAATGTGCTTGTTTACTATTATTGCCTTGGGGGCATCATGATAATATTGCCCTCCGAACTGGAACTAGTTAAAAAGGGGCTATGAGGGGGAAGTGGGGTGTTACATCACACTGTGCCATATCCCAAAAATATAACAGAGTATGGCTCAGAAACATATAAATGAAAGTCTTTGAATAATATAATAACTGAAAAAGACTTTAATTTAATATTGAAATGATAATAAAGTTGTAGGCCCCATGGTCAAGCTTCAATGACAAAATGAAAGTAATGATATAGTCACTAACACTGACTCTCTACACTCACATCTCTAGATTGATACTATAAATAAAATACAAGACTTAACAGGCCCAATTAGTATGGTTGGCTCCTATAATGAAGAAAAATGATTAGTCTTGTTCGATAACCCCCGAGCATGTTTCTAAGTGTTAAATCAATATAAGCAACTAATCATGATCTACATTTAAAACCAAAATAATACTTAAGATTACGATAATCATCTCTACCTCAATTGTTTATTCCCTTTGATCTTTGTGTTGTTATCCCAACTCGTCTTGAACTTTTAACCTTTAAAAATTAAAACCATTAGCTTAAGAATTAAAGCATTTTATAATGTTTTAAAACATGATTTAACAACTCTTTACCCAATATAGTCCATAATGTATAGAGAATAACCTATCAGAATGTAATACCTCATAATTTTGTCAACAAGAAGAAAAAATATTAATGAAATAAAATTCATTGAGAAAGAAATTCTAAAATGATTGGAGGACAATAAAATATTAGGATTACCTAATATTTGATTTAAGGATAATCAATTTATCAAATATTAATTGTATAAGAATTATTTTGTAATTGTACAAATAATAGAACAATTATTGAATTAATTATCAAACGTAAGGTAAGTAGAGCAAATTATACACACATCTAATTCTATCTTCTGAAAAATAAAAATATGAAATATACATATACATACATATACATATACATATACATATATATATATATATATATATATATATATATATATGAATATATGAAATAAAGAAATGAAGGTAAAAAATAGGAAAATATGGAATAATATATCTAATAAATACAAAAATAAAGAATTAAAAAGGCAAAAATTAGCAAAATAGAAGGATATGTGCAATAAACCATATCTACACAAATTAGGAAGTAGAATTGAGTTTATAATTGGCAAAACTCGGATAATAGAAGCTTTAGAAGTTGATTTTGATAATAGAAACTGCATCCAACGACTAGAATCGAGTAATCTTCACGATTTGCAATCCAACGGCCTAGATTAAGATCGCATTGAACGCCCTAGAACACCGAATTACCAAAGATCGGACGGTCTGCAATCAACGCGTTCGATCCAACGGTCCAGATCGAGGCGCTCAACGACGATCGCGAATGAGTACTACGATCGAGGATCATCTGACGGACCGGGCAAGTTTCGATTTCGTGATCCGCCGTGCTGCACTCGAGAATGATCCAACGGTCGAGATCTCATCCGCCCGATCCAATGGTTGACGATGCACGCCAAAACGAGTTCGCGATTCAGTGCTGCAATCGATGCACATCCGATAGCCCAGATAGACGAACTCCGATCCATCGCGAACCAGACACTGTGCTTGAGGAAAGTCCTACTGCCCAGATGCAACCCGCTCAATCTAAGATGCGCGTGCGTGATTCGAGGAAGATCTGACGATCCAGATCAAATGCTCTGAAAATAAAAATCAAAAAATCCAAATAATTTGAATAAATGCATTAAAAATCCAAAAAATTAGTTTTTAAATTCCTAAAAATTTACTTGCTAATCTTCTATGCTTGGGGGGCACAAACTTTTGAAGAATTGGCAAGTTTTCCATAAGATGACACCACAAACTTGCCATTTTCTACCCTTTTGAACTCTATATAAACACCCCCATGCTCACAATTCATCTCATCCCAAGAAACAAGAGTTGAATTGTCATCTTGTTCTCTAAGTCCTCTTCTTTGCTCCCCTTCTCACCATTCTTTTCCCTCTTGAGTGTGAGAAGTTCTTGGTTGGGAGATTCTTCTTCTTGGGTGATTTTCTTAGTGCTTAAACATTGGGAGCTCTTGTTCAAACTTTGGGGGAAACTACATCTCAACATGAAAGTGATTTCTCTTACATCTTTTTTCTTATTCAAAGTTCTAGCATGTTCATTGGTTGTTTTGCTTTTGAAATCAAGAAAAGTTTCAGTTTAACCATTCTAAGATATATTTCAGTTTTAGATTTGATTCTTGTTTGCATTTATGCATGCATAACAATTAGGCCATGTTTAGTATCATGCTTAGGTTGTATTTCAAAGTATGATGCATTATTTTGAATGTTCTATGATTAAATTTTCAGTTTGATCATATGCTAAATTTATTTATTTTATTTTCATGTTTTGAAATTTATCTTATGATTCAAGAATGTATGATTTAACAAAGATGATGGTGATAATAACCACGTACCATCATAGCACACATGTGGGTTGCTATGGATGTTCTTTTCATATGATTAGTTTATATGGTTTTAAGACCAAAGTACTTGGTTGGTGGGTAATGTCCCTTGAAGTCCAAAAGTCCAATGAAATTGGCTAAGAAAAGTTATATTTCACTCTAACGAGGTACTTTGTTAAGAATATCAAGGGCTTCAAAACCCTTTTGGTCTAAAATCTCAACTTTAAACAAATGGATGCTTGAAACGCCAAATGTATGCAAGTGTTTGAAATATGAATGTGTTATTATTTTGAATTTGAAAAATGGTTATTTGAAAAGGATCCACTGAGCTTTGTGCTCACCCTTTCCTCTTTTTTTTTAGGAAATTAAACTATGATGACCATGAAAATTTGAATAGATTCTAGTTTAACAAGTTTCCATTTTTTAAAGTTTCTTTTAATGTAAGGGCATGTTGCCCAATTTTGAATAAGTCTTCCGCTGGAATTTTATTTTAGAGGTCATGAGTTTATTTGATCAACAATGTAGTAGTTTACATTATAAAGTTATGTACTTTCGTTTTTAATAGAGAAGTTGAATTTTTCTTTATCTCTAATTGCCATGATTTTTTTTTATGATATTTGTACTCTTGAATCTATTCTAAGGCATCAGGTATTGAAAAATAGAAAGTCAAATATGTGTCACTCGTAAAGTAACATGACCCAACTCGCCAAATGGTTAAGTCCACCGTCAAATAATGGTGGTATGTTCAAAACTCAAAGAATGTGGGGTTGAAGTATTACAAAGGTGGTATCAAAGCCTAGGCTTTAGGTGTCTTGGGCTAGAAATAGAAAGTTAAGCCTAAATATGTGTTGATTAAGCAAGAAAATAGAAAGTCAAACATTAGTTGCTTGAGAAAGAATTAGAAACTCAAATTAGGGTTTCACATTGAATTGGATTGAAATTTAGTGCCCTACCTTCTATTTTTGAAAATTGAAAAATGTTTTAGAAAGTGTTTTCAAATGTTTTGTTTGGATACAAAGACTACAAGTAAAAGCTGATAGTGGGTAAGCCTTGTCTCGAGTAAAGCTAAACATTGAAAGGGAGGTGGGTTATCCCGCCCGAGAAAGCGCGGTTGCTAAGCAGACTTCGGTCTCGCCGCCCGATCTGGAGGTTGTCTCACCAGCTTATACGAGTGGTCTGAGTTGAATAACACCCTTATTTTCTATAAAAGAAAACTAGAAGGTAGAAAATTAGGGCAAGAAAGTGAATAAAAGTCGAAAAAGATGCCAAATGTGGTATCTTGACTAGACAGAGGTTGTGAGTCAACGAGATTGAACCTTAGGTTTAGAAAAAGACCCTAGGTAGAAACGGGGTGGCACAATGGATCAAAAGCATAAAACTCTAGGGCATAGGCTAGAGACGAAAACTTGTGCGAAAACAGAAAACTGTTTGATCAGGGCACGAGACCGGGAAGCTTCTGTATCTTTCGGTTTCTATTTAGTATGGGATGCATAGGAATTTGAGGGTATGGAGGAGGCTTGGACTTGGAGAATGATGGACCATGTGTGGTGAATGATCGGTAACTCTAGCAAAACGGGTTTCTCTTGCCGCTGGTATGGGACGGTGGAGTATAGTGGGCTCGGGAACCTTAGTTATCGAGACATTTACAAAATTATTTGGGTGCGGCTCTGTTCTGGGTGAAAACCTAAGTGGAAGGGGTAGAGTGGTATGGGATACTTGAACCTGGAAGCTTAGGTGGAAGCTTGGAACCTTGTTGTGCTAGCTTGATTGTATGATTGTGTAATATGCATGTTTTACTGTTTATTGCTTTGAGACCAAATCTTGTACCCATGCATGAAAAAAACCTAGAAGAAAAACCTTTAGGTCACAAAAAAAATCGAGAACCTAGAGACATGTATCTAGAGTCATGATAGCACGAACATTGGATGAGAAAAATACTAACAAGGTGTTAAATTTATAGACAATGACTGGAACAAGAAGGTATGCTACTCGATCCACCTCCTATGATGAGACCGAACAACGAGAAGCAGAACTGCCTGTTGGAATGGAGGCACGAATGGAGGCCATGATGAATGAAATGTCGCAAAGGGTGTTGTAACAACTATTGAGGGCACTTCCACAGATAATCCTTTAGGTAGCACCACAACCTCAAGTACAGGAAACTATCCAGGTTCAACAGCCAGCACCTGTGGCCCGAAATCCCGAACATCAGAGGGCTCAGGAGGGATTTGAGGACGAGAAATAGAGGAAGATGCTGATAGAGCTACAGAAGCTCCATCATCTTTCATTTGATGGTACCACAAACTGCATCTCAACAGACCACTGGTACCAAGAGATGGAGAAAATTCTCAACGTACTGAAGGTAACTGGGTCATGACAGGTGGCACTCGCCACGCATTACTTCAAGGGACCAGCCAGGAGTTGGTGGCGAATGATGGGGATGGACCCAAGTACAAATTTGATGTTATGAACTGGGAGAACTTCACAGAGATCTTCTATGAAAAATTCTTTCCAGAAGCAACCCTGAGCAAGCTACAGGAGTACTTTGTTCGATTGAATCAAAGAGACATGACAGTAGCCGAGTATGAGAGGAAGTTTACTGAACTGGCCAAATTCTCATCAAATTTGATCAGGGATGAAAAAAGGAAGGCCAACCGGTTCGCACAGGGTCTCAAGATGGAGATCCGAAAGATTGTGAAGACTCTGGGCCTGAAGACTTACAAGGATGTCGTAGAAAAGGCCCTAACTCTGGAGCAAGAACTCAACTTGGAACAAGGGTTGAGGGGGAAGAATAAGGGGCCTGGGAATGAAAATAATCACGGGGCTCAAAAGAAAAGTAAGAATGGTGGGAACTCATCACAGAAATAGGGACAGAACAAGGATGAGGCACGAGAGCAGGTTAAGAGACTGGGATTGTGCTACTTATGTAGATAGAGGGGACATCTTGCTAGATATTGTCCAACAGCACCAGCTCAGGCTCCCCAGCAACAACAAAAAAACTCAGGGAGGAGGTCAGAATGGGCGTCCTTAAGCCAGACAGAATCAAAATGCTAATCAGGGGCAAAACCAAGGTCGTGGTCAGAACTAGGCCAGAGTGTTCGCGGTTGAGGCCTAGGAAGACTAGGTCCCTGCAGTGGAAGGTACGTTCTTGTTATTCAATGTTGCTGTGAAACTATTATTTGACTCGGATGCCTCAAAATCCTTTATCTTTGAAGAACTAGTTGATAGGTTACAACTTGTGACAAAAAAAATGCCTATAACTTTAAATGTGTCCACACCAACAAGGACCACTGTGACTTCAAAAAGAATGTGTAGTTGTGACCTAAGGTTTGGGGATAAACTCTTAACAGTTGACCTATGTACCTTACCTTTTTATGGATATGATGTGATCTTGGGGATGGATTGGTTAGACCAGTACCAAGCTCAGATAGATTGTCCTAAAAGACAAGTGACCATAACCCTACCTTCTAGGAAAACCTATAGAATTAATGGAGATATGCAAAAACTACCGAGGAGTCCAACCATAGCCATGTTGAACTGTCTAAGGCAGAAAGAGGAGTTTGAGGAACTCTTGGAAGAAGAGCCTATGGAACCAAAGAAGATTCAAGACTTAGCGGTGGTTAGGGAGTACGAGGATGTGTTACCAGATGACTTACCCGGACTATCGCTTGCTAGAGAGATAGAGTTCAAGATCGAATTTCACCTTCGAACCAACCCTATAGTCATACTTCCTTATAGAATGGCGCCAGTAGAATTAATTGAGCTAAAAGTTCAACTGGATGAGCTCAGGGAGAAAGGTTTCATCAGGCTAAGTGAATCACCTTGGGGAGCTCCGGTGTTGTTTATGAAGAAGAAGGATGGTTCCTTGAAACTGTGTGTTGACTACCAGAAGTTGAACCAAGCTACAGTAAAGAATAAATATCCTTTACCTAGGATTGATGACCTATTTGATCAATTACGAGGAGCCACACATTTCTCTAAAATTGATCTTAGGTCGAGATATCATCAGTTGAGGATCCAAGAGTCAGATATTCACAAAACGACCTTTAGAACAAGGTATGGACACTTCGAGTTCACCGTGATGCCCTTTGGTTTGACCAATGCCCTGGCAGCTTTCATGGATTTGATGAACCAAGTGTTCAGACAATACCTTGACCAGTTTGTGGTGGTATTTGTGGATGACATTCTGATTTACTCCAAGTTAGTGGCTGAACATTTAGAACACTTGCAGATAGTGTTGGAGACACTCAAAAGGCATCAGTTATATGTCAAGTTCAGCAAGTATGAGTTCTGGATGAAGACGGTCAAGTTCGTTGGCCACGTAGTGTCAGCAGAAGTCATCTCTGTAGATCTGGAGAAGGTGGAAGCAATTATGAATCGGAAGCAACCTAAGACAGTTACAGAGATCAGAAGCTTCTTAGGTCTAGCTAGGTACTATAGAAGATTCATCCGAGATTTCTCCAAACTGGCAGAACCGATGACCAAGTTAACGAAGAAAGGAGTTAAGTTCGATTGGAATAAGAAGTGTGAGCAATCATTCCAAGAGCTGAAGAGGAGGCTGACTACGGCCCCTATCCTAGTCACTCCAACCTATGGTGTTACCTATACCTTCTATATTGATGTTTTGTTGAGTGGACTTGGAGCAGTGTTGACGCAGGAAAGACAAGTAGTCGCTTATGCTTCACGACAACTGAAGGTCCATGAGAAGAATTACCCTACTCACGATCTAGAATTATTAGCCATTGTGTTTGCCCTGAAGATTTGAAGACACTACCTTTATGGTGAGAAATTTGATCTGTTTTCAGATCACAAGAGCTTGACATATATATACACCCAAAAGGAGTTGAACCTCGGGCAACAGAGATGGATGGAGCTCTTGAAGGACTATGATTTTCAACTACACTACCATCCGGGGAAGGCCAATGTAGTGGCTGATGCCTTGAGTAGGAAGTTCAACAAACAGGAGGAGGAGAAATGCCAGATGTACCAATTGATTAATGATTTTAGGTTGGGTGTGACCCTAAATGAAAAGCAAGCCTACCTCTACACTATGTCTTGTCAACCAAATCTTCTACACCAGATCAAGGAGGAACAGAGACAAGACAAATGGCTTAGCAATTTGATCGAAGGAGTTACACAAGGAAATCATACTGACTTTAGGTTAGATGCTGAGAATATCCTAAGACTCGGTGAAAGGATATGTGTACCTCAGAATGGGCACAATACGCAGATCATACTGGATGAGGCTCATCAGATTAAGTATACCATGCACCTAGGCGGGGACAAGATGTACCAGAACCTCAGGAAAACCTACTAGTGGAGATGAATGAAAAGGGATGTGGCTAAGCATGTTTCTAAGTGCTTAACATGTCAACAAGTGAAAGCAGAATACCGAAAACCCTCTGGAATGTTACAACCACTCCCTATCCTGGAATGGAAGTGGGATAACATTGTTATGGACTTTGTCAGTGGTTTACCCAGAAACCAAAAAGGAGAAAACACTATTTGGGTTATTGTGGATCGTCTCACCAAAGTGGCTCATTTCCTGCCAATCAAATCCACAGACCAAGTCAGTAAGCTGGGAGAACTATATGTAAAAGAGATAGTAAGGTTGCATGGTGTACCCAAGACTATTGTGTCTATGTTGGGATCACTGCAAGTGTACAGGATCGCAATAGTAATATATTCGGTAAATACCTGATTATCGCCCTCTGGAAACGGTATTTGGTTAATAATCTAAAATCTCAATTTAATTTCAATCTCAATTTTATTAAGGCTTAAAATCAAATTAAATATTAAAAACTTAAATTAAATTTAAAATCAAATTGAAAGCAAATAAATATTAAATTGAAAAATATATGAATTAAAATTCTAGGATAGTAAAATATCATGTAATCACTTTTAATATTTATTTCTATTAATCTAAATTTTGTTCTCGTAGGTTATAGCACAAATAATTAAAACCCTCTCCCGAGGCGCCTTAATCCTATCAGTTAAATTGTCTAATACATCCTCTCGAGGCGTACAATCAATAAACTAACGCATTAAAAATATTAATCACGTGCAACCTCCTATAAAATTAACAACCTCCAGGTCAATTAATTCAGATAGGTCTATATTCTGATTATCCAATTATTGTACCTCTCTCCCGAATTAATTCAATAATTTAAAATCAATTTATAGGTGATCAATCAATAAAAAGCATTAAGCACACAGAATATAAAACAATACCTCAAAATAAATGTAACATCCGTAACTTCGTGGTTGTGCCATGTCGTGAGTGAACATGAGATGAATAATAACAAATGAATTAGGATCATGTACAATTTTACTACAGATGTAGAATGTGCTTAGGAGTAAATAAATTATTTCATGACTCACTTGCGCTCGCGCGAAGGCGCGAGTGATGCGAAAATGAAATATATCATTTGATCGAAAAATAATAATAATAATAATAATAATATGACAAAACTATATTTTATGTTTTATGGATATATATAAATAGCTGAAATAATTAATTGATGTTTATTATGATTAGTGTAGAAAAAAGAAAAAAAAATTGAAGTAATAACAATAATAATAACAACATGGTAACACATATACATTTATCATAAGGTTCATACATTAATTTAACACACACACACACACATATATATATATATATATATGTATATAGAAAAGAGATAAAAATATATATCATCGTAAATTTATCATAAGGTTTTATATAGATGTATACCCATTTACATGATTAAAAAAAAAAAAAAAAGAGGAAGTAGGTGTATATGTATGGACAGATAATTGAGTGGTGTGTGTGTGACAACATGGGGCAGTGGAATGAGGTGTGCTGACGAAGAATGCCGAGGGTAGTGTCGAACCATCTGGGTCATGGTAGATTGAAGAAGAAGCCATTTTAGTGGCTTGCTGGTGTGTGTGGTTGGTGAAATGAAGCACGAACAGAAGAAGGAGAAAACCGAAGCAGGATAGGAAACAGAGGAGCACTATTCTGTGGTTGTGGCTGCTGCAACTACAACTGCTACTGGTTGGCTCCGTGAAACAAAGGAAAGAAGATCATGCTGCTGCTGATGTTGCCGGGAATTGGTGAGGTGTACAGCTGCTGCTATGGGGACTCCTACCGGACAGACGAAGGGGATGAAACAGAGGAAAGAGAATGAAGGAGAAGCTGCCGATTTGGGGTCTTGGTGGTGAGCAAGCAAGGAATGATGAGGCAGATGGAGTGTATTCTGTAGTGCCTGCTGTTACCGAATGAAGAAGAAGAAGAACAAAACGAAGGGGAAGTTACTGCATAGCACCTCGAACAGAGAAAGAGAGAACAGAGGAAGGTAGCAGCTATTTGTTGTTGTCAAAACAAATAACGTGAAGTGAAGCAAGAACCAGAGAATCCTGGTCATGTGCCGCTGGAGCTGGCCGTGCCATTGCTGCTGCTCTGTTGTTGTTGCTGGCCGAGAAGTATGTGCAGTTGCTGCTGCATGTTGCTGCCGTCGTAGCTGCCGAACGAGAAGGAAATGGGACGCCATGCTGCTTGTGGACGAAAGCAGAGCAAAGAAGAAGAACAGGAGCATGGTGCTCTATTTTGTGTGATTGTTGCTGCAACGAAGAAGAAGAACAGAGGAATGAAGAGGAATGCCATGCAGAGTCAATGAACCGAGCTTGATTGGTCTGTTGCCGTTGCTGTTATTGTGGTTGCTGCTGCTATGGCTGCCAAACAAAGAAGAACCGGAGCAATGCCCTGTTTTGTGATGGCTGCTGCTGCTGTGGGGTGTGGGTGCACGAACAGAGGAATGAAAACAGGGGAGGAAATTGTAAAAGAGGAAGGAACCGGACCACTGCATATGATGCTTGAGCAGCTGTGAACCGTGAACAGGAGCAGAGGTGCTAAATTGGTGGGAAAAGAGGAGGACCGAACTGCTGGTTAGCAGTGAAACAAGAACAAGGGTCCTGTGTGGGTTGAGTGGTTGCTATGGTGGGTGAAGTTGGAATGAATAACAGAATGATGGTAACAGTGAAGTGATGCATGATGCGTGTGTGTGGTTGTTTACTGCTACCACCGAATGAGGAAAACATGTGGAATGAAGATGTGTTAGGTGGATTTGCATATGCGTGGGTGGAGTATTTGCTGGTCATGGAGGTAAGAAATTCCTAATTCTGATTTATTTAGGTTGTTGTACGATAGAGTGAATTGTTTGAAGGATTTAACATGGTTAAATAATCTGAGGTGGGTTAATTGGATAAAAATTTCTATAATAATTTTATTTAGTCCATAATAGAGGAATGTTAATTTTAGAAAAATGGATTCAAGAATTTAGTCAATAAATATTTTCGAAAATCTTAATGGACTCATAAAATAACAAAGAATATTTTAGGGTGAAAATAATAACAACCATAATAATAATAAACCTTGGTAAACCTTAATCTCTTATAGGAAAGAGATTAGAAATTTTAAATACGAAAAAGACTAAAATCTTGGCAATTAGAAGCCTTATTTTGTTCGTAATTATTTTATTTAAGATATCAATACTTTATTTAAATCATTTAAACTTAAGAATAATTTTACTGAGTATTAAATTTTAGATTCTCGCATTTTAAGTGTCGAATATCTCGACAGAAGGCAAGGAAGCCTTGAAGATCTTTGGAACAAGGTGGACGTGACTTCCTTGCTCATTTATATTATACGTATTTAAGATTCGAAACATTTGGTTGAATAGTTCTAGGATTATTAGAATTTCTTTATCAAAAATTGATTGAACTTAGTTGGTGTGCTTGAATGATTGTGTGATGATTTGTTTAGATTGTGCTTTGTTTATATATGGCAGGCATTAATAGGGAATCATGCATTTAGATTTCATTATTTACTCATGTGAATAGCCTGCATTATTTGATTTATTTTCCATGATATGAGTGAGGGTTAGCATGATTGAGATTATTTGTAAAACTAAAATAAGACGATGGTTTATTAAGAATCCACGTAGCGGTACGATTGACGAGCCTGAAGCGGATCGAGGTGGCATCTCCTATACGTCACCGCTTGAGATTTTCGAGCCACAAGGCGGATTATAGGTATTCCCACCCAGAACTGATTGTGACAGCTCGAAGTCTTTGGGAGACGGTACAAGTCGCGATAAGTACTCTCTCTTAGGTTGTGATAGTGATAACATGACTGATTCTAGACGGTTATTGGAACCCTCTGAGATTTGATTGCATCACAGGGAATACTGAGAGGCATCTCAACCCTCTTCCGGTCCTAGATTACAACTAAAACAAATGAATGTATGAACGCCTAATGTTTGAAAGTGTTTATAATGTTTTAGATTGGGTCTGTATAATGCATGTGATGTGTAGGATTGATCTACTGAGCTTTCAAGCTTACTCCCATTTCTATCTTTCAGGTATACATGGACTTAGAGTATTGTAGCCTATGTCAGAAGAGTCGCACTTTGATTGGACACCTTAAGGGGAGGTATCCGAGATAGGCGACTTGGAGGTCATATTTTATGTGTTTTACTGGATTGTTTTAATGTATTTACATCGATTTAACTTTGGTTGTTTTATCTTTCAATGGCTTTCCTTATTTAACGAATTCGGTTTAAATGAATAGTTTTATAGTATTTTCTGCTGCATTATTTATGATCTATAATAAGGAACTCGGTGAATGTTTCGAGAAATTAGTTTAACTCTTTTATTATTTATGAGAAATTTTCCAGACATTGACTTGAAAAGAAAAATTTTATATGAACGTGATTTGAAGAAAAAATTTTGACAGAAGAAAAGTTTAGGTAGCATCTCGATTTTCATCGGGCGACAATCCACACGTGAGAAAGCACGTGAAGGGAGGTCCGGTCGAAAATTGGAGTGTTACAATAAATTAATCAAAATAAAAATCAAAATTTCCTATAATCTAAATTACATCCTAGAAATAAAAATACTTAGCCAGACATATTTAAGAAAGTATCAAACAGAGAATTAAATAAAATAAAGATCATACTAGACAAGGCTTTGATCTTGTTCTTCAATTCTGTTCTTCACTTTTCTTCTCTCTAGTCTTCAAGAATTGCTTCCAAACTAGAATCATGAACCTCGAATTGAATGAATGCAAAATTAATGTATTGGCCTATTTATATATGTATTTTAGACTCCTTATTAGACTATAACTCTAAATTGTAATCAAGACCCAATCAGAAAATCACGTATTGAGTTGTAATTTTTATTTTTGTCTTGGCTTCCAATCTTGCCCTTGTTTCTTCTTTGTATTTACGCTCTTTGCCCACCAAATTTATGCAACTTTAATTCATGTGTTGTGTTACAATTATTCTAAACCTGCAAAATAATTGAGAATCCTTCCTCGGACATTAAATTAAAAATATAAATAAATATATACGAAAAAAACTATATTAAAATACTCTAAATGCATAAATAATATGTAATATGAATATAATTGATCATGTATCTAATTATGAGTAATTATATCATATTTTCTACTTCAACTCATGCAAAACATATGTAAAATATATATAATAATGTTAGTATGCAATGCAACTAACAAATACCCCCAAACTTAGACTATTGTTCGTCCTCGAACAATGACTCTAATCTAAACTAACATGTTATGCAATATAAAATTAAATTCTTTTTCACTCATCATTGTAACCTCAATTTTCCATTCCTATAGTTTATGACTCATTAACACTTCCTTAGGGCCATTCAGGTTGTCTAGATTTTCATTTCATCCTCTATTCTTTCTCAACTTCACATTTTCATCTGTTAGTATCTTGATCCTCCTAGACTTTGTAAGTGATTTGCAGGTATCATCCCACTCACAGAAATCATTTCCTAATATCTAAGTATACAGACCCTCTCAATTCTCTCCTCTATCTATCTTCTACTTAAGTTAAACTATAGTCAGGATTAGTGGTCTTTCTTTTAGGTTGTAACGTGGTCTGGCTCAAGGTACAAGTGTAATCGGAATTTAAATCTGACTCAAGTATACACTCATAGCAATAATAACAACCTATTTTGTTTGATTTTTTTTAATATAGCTTGATTCTTTCTTTTCAAGCCTTTGTATTTCTCGTTCATGCTCACAACTTTGTCTTCATAGCTCCTCCAAACTTATTTCATTACGTGCACTCTAAATTGTACTCACATGTACACTCATACAAAAGTAGAAAGTGCAGCTATCATTAACAATACTGAAATACTAAAGAAATAAATATAACTCTCTTTTTTTTTTCTTTTTTCTTCTTTTTTTTTCTTTTTTTTTTTACTAAACAAAATAAAAGCTGAAACAAAAATTGAAAACATATGTATTTCAATGTTAACATCCCCTCTTTCTTTCACATCATCAGAATAGGCAGTATTAAAACCATTAGTGCACACAAATAGGTCTAACTGAGATATTCATAAAAGGATAGAGTGTTTATATATATAATGTTTAGGTTCATAACAAGAAAATAGGCTATAAGGCTCAAAATTAGGTACAAAGGATTACAAATGCTGGGATCGACCTTTAGGCTATGACTCAAACAATGATAACCTACTTCATTTCCCTCCTATAGTCATTCCTAAGTAGTGTTCAAGACAGATTTGATTATTTTAAGAGTTTGTGGAAAATTTTCTCCACTTGTGGTTTGGTTTCTACTCCTCACTTTCTTCAGTTTTTGGATTCTTAATCTACCTATGATTACAAAGATTTGTCAAGGTCAAATTTCAGACAAACCAAGCACATAGACTGTTTGAAAGTACTCTAGTTCTTTGTCTCATCACACTAGAGGAATTATCAATTTCATAAGTTACTCAGTGAAAATTTTCAAAAATATGGCATGGATCTAGCCTAAGTGATACTTATATGCTCTATATGCTCATTTATTAACTCTAAATAAATAATCCTAGTATCTACATGTATGAGAGAATTTCAATAGCTATGTATGTGATATGCCCATAAATATATGCAGTTTAGAAGCATTAACGCACACAAAATATGTAAATATAAAGAAAAAAAAAACCTGAAATAAAATTGAAGATTTTCTTCAATGCGCATCCCCAAACTTAAATTGTGTCTTGTCCTTAAGAGCACACTTTACTTTGACACTCACAAGGAAGATAGTATGCTGAGGCGCTTAGAAAACTTGCATGTGGCAAAAAAAAAAGATAATTAACTAAAATGCATAATTTTTTTTAATAAACTACCATGCATGCATACAAAAAAATTAAATTAAATCCTATCTAAATAAATGAAAATAAAAGAAAAATAAAACCAGTGGGTTGCCTCCCACTAAGCGCTATGTTTAACGTCGTCAGCTTGACATGGATACGGGTTAACCGAAACCCAATTTGTTGATCTTTGCAAATATTTTGGCTTTGGGCAACTCTTGCTTCATAATATCTGGTGGCTGCTTATATTTTAGGAATGAATCTTGTGACTGCTTCCTAGGACTTTTCTAAGTATGAACAACATCTTGTAGCTCTTTTATAGCATAGTTAGGCTTTCTATGTGCTTGTATGGCCTCCCCTTTAGCAAGTTCAGCATCTTTAACTTGAATATCAGGAGGTTTGGGCTTTTCAATCTCTTTATAATCGCCAACCTGTATCATATTATCCTTTTTGCATTCTTGCACTTCAATAAGGGGCTTCAACGAGCTATAGATGTTGAAGACAACTCGTTGTCATTCATTCTCAATGTGAGCTCTCCCATGGCGACATCTATTAGGGCCTGACTAGTAGCTAAGAATTGTCGCCCAAGAATCAGTGGTATCTTCCCGTCTTCTTCCATATCAAGAACTACAATGTCAGCTGGGAAGATAAACTTATCCACCTTTACTAAAACATCCTCAATAACGCCTCGTGGATAGGTCATAGAACAGTCTACAAGCTGAAGGGTAATACTAGTTGGCTTGATCTCTGACAGGCCCAACTGACAGTATACTGAAAGTGGCATGAGATTTATGCTGGCCCTTAAGTCACAAAGAGCTTTATCAAATATATTAGTGTCTATGCTGGACGGAATAATGAAACTCCCTGGATCTTTCAACTTCTGAGGTAGCTTTCTTTGTATTATAGTACTGCACTCCTTTGTCAACCGCACAGTCTCATGATCGACCTGCTTCTTATAAACCCTCTACGAAAAGGGTAACGGAGGAGGCTCAAGGTATTTGTTGCCTTGAATTGTGATGTCGGGATGTCTAACCTTCTTCTTTTCATCATCAGTAGGTGATGGATCAGTTGACTCAATATGAGTTGACCCTCTAGAATATATAGTCTCATCAGCTACCATAGGAGGGCTGGATGGAATGGGTGGTCTCTGAACTTCTCTCCCACTTCTTGAGATATGGCATTGCAACTTTCTTTAGGATTTACCTGAGTGTCACTAGGAAAGGAGCTTCGTTGCTGATTGGAGAATGATTGGGTTATTTGTCCCATTTGAGTCTCAAGGTTCTTTACAGTTGCATTCATGTTTCCCATTTGTATTTCTAAACCTGAGACCCTGTTGTCATTCTGATCTATTCTTCCAGTTAATTCTTTAAAGAAACGAGCTTGCATATTCATGATCTCGTCTAGTTTGTCTTCCATAGATGATTTCTTTTCAAATAGACTCTATTGAGGGACATAACCTGGTGGAGCTTGTTGGACGTTTCTGTTATTCGCATAAGAAAAGTTTTCATGTTGACGAATCATCGAATGGTAATATTGAGGAGCATTGGACCCCTGTTGTTGACCTTGATAGTTATTGAATCAGTTCACTGCATTTAACTGCTCTATAGAAGCTTATGCATTAAAAGAAACCTTATGTGCTTCTGCTATAGCCAAAATAGATTGGTTTTGAGGAGCCTGAAATTGTCTGTTGCCCAATTTCTTAGTTAATGAATTCATTTGGTGTGTCAAGGAAGCTATCTGGGCCTACAGAGCTGTAATTTCATCAACCTCATATACTCCACCCGGTTTCATTGATCCTCTCTCTGTGCCATATCCATATGCATTAGTTGCCATATCTTCAATGAGGTGAATGGCCTCTGTAGTAGACTTTCCAATCAAGGAACCACTAGCTGCTGAATCAACCAAGGCTCTAGTAGGTGGTGTCAAACCACTGTAGAAAATTTGAATCTGTAGTCATGGAAAATAGCCATGTTGTGGGGATCTTCGTTGTAAATCCTTAAATCTCTCCCACGCTTCATAAAGGGACTCGAAGTCTGACTGCTTGAACGAACTGATTTCACCCCTAAGTTGATGAACCTTAGCAGGAGTAAAATACTTTTGCATGAATTGCTGTCCCATCTCTTCCCAAGTGGTGATGCTACCTGGTAGGAGAGTCTGTAGCCATGTCCGTGCCTTATCCCTTAAAGAAAAAGGAAAAAGCCTTAGCCTCAACTGATCCTCAGTAACCCCATTCATTTTGACAGTGTCACAGATCTCCATGAAATAATTGAGGTGTGTCATTGGATCTTTAGTTGTTAAACCCCTAAACTGTTGTTGTTGTACCATTGTAATCAAAGAGGGCTTCAACTCGAAGTTGTTGGCATTAATAGGAGTGCGAGCAATTCCAGAGTAATTGTTATTCAATACTGGTTTAAAGAAATCTCGTAATGGTGCTTCACCATCATTCCCAACAACTGATCTTCCACTTTCAGCCATATCAAATCTATGACCTTGAGTCTTCAACTAAAATTGTCGAAGTGTTTTCAACCAATCTGGATCTCTCAACTCTGTTAAATCTTTACTCATTAACAACCTCAAACACCACAAGCAAAGAAAACAAATCAAGTGTAGCGAGCCAACGAGTTAAATAAATAAAATAAAATAAAATAAAGAGAATAACAATAGAGAGAACAAAACAAAAAAAGAAGAATAGATAATAATAAATAAAATAAATAAATAAATTGCACTGAAACAACACTAAATAAAAATTAAGATAAACTAGACTAACTAAAATTAATAAAATGCCTTAAAAATAAATAAATAAGAATAAAAATAATAATTAAATAAACTGAAATATGCAAAAAAAATAACGCTAACAAAAATTAAATAAACTAAATTAAAAAAAATTTTAACGAATAATAATAATAAAATAAAACTAAACAAAAAATAATAAACTAAACTAAACTAAACTAAATGAATAATTAAAAAAATAAATCAATTAAAACTAAACACAAATAATTAAATAAGAATAATGGTAATAATAAAAAATAAAATAAAACTGAATTGAATTAACTAATGAAATCAAATAAACAATAAAAATAAATTTTTTAATGCCTTTTTATAAATAAATTACAGAAATTGACTAAATTAATTTTATGCCTAAAAAATAAAATAATGAAAGCTAAGATGAAAATAAAAGTAAAAAAATTTAAAGTAAAAAAAATAAAAATAAGAATAATCAAAAATAAAATACTAAACTAAAAATAATTAATGAATTAATAAAAATAATAACTACAATAGAGTAATAAAACAAAAGATGAAAATAGAAAGAGAAAAAAACTAACCTAAAAAGAAAAGAAGAAAAAAACTAACCTAAAACTAACCCAAAAAAAATACGATTAACTAACCTAAAATTAAATAATAACTAACTAAAAGAAAAAAAAATAACTAACCTAAACTAACCAAAAAATAATAAGAACAACAATCTAAACTAACTAAACCAAATAAAAACAATCAAAACCAACTAAACCAATTTAACATAGAATAATCAATTGTTATAAAAAAAAACTAAAGAATTAAACTATTAAATTATAAAAATGAGTTGAATCTAATAAAAATAAAGAATAAAATAAAATTAAAATCCTTAATTAAAATTTTAACCAATTTCAATTGGTTTCAAGATTATTAACACCGTTCCTCAGCAACGGCGCCAAAAACTTGTTGGGATCACAACAAGTGTACAGGATCGCAATAGTAATATACTCGGTAAATACCGGATTATCGTCCTCTGGGAACGGTATTTAGTTAATAATCTTAATGCCCAATTTAATTTTAATCTCAATTTTATTAAGGCTTAAAATCAAATTAAATATTAAAAACTTAAATTAAATTTAAAATCAAATTGAAAGCAAATAAATATTAAATTAAAAAATATATGAATTAAAATTTTAAGATAGTAAAATATCATGTATTCACTTTTAATATTTATTTCAATTAATCTAAATTTTGTTCTTGTACGTTATAGTACAAATAATTAAAACCCTCTCCCGAGGTGCCTTAATCCTATCAGTTAAATTGCCTAATACCCCCTCCAGAGGCATACAATCAATAAACTAATGCATTAAAAATATTAATCACGTGCAACCTCCTATAAAATTAACAACCTCCCGGTCAATTAATTCACATAGGTCTACATTCTGATTATCCAATTATTGTACCTCTCTCCCAAATTAATTCAATATTCTAAAATCAATTTATCGGTGATCAATCAATAAAAAAACATTAAGCACACAAAATATAAAATAATACCTCAAAATAAATTAATCAAAATAAAAATCAAAAGTTCCTATAATCTAAATTACATCCTAGAAATAAAAATACTTAGTCCATATTTAAGAAAGTATCAAACAAAGAATTAAATAAAATAAAGATCATACTAGACAAGGCTTTGATCTTGTTCTTTAATTCTGTTCTTCACTTTTCTTCTCTCTGGTCTTCAAGAATTGCTTCCAAACTAGAATCATGAACCTCGAATTGAATGAATGCAAAATTAATGTAGTGGCCTATTTACATATGTATTTTAGACTCCTTATTAGACTATAACTCTAAATTGTAATCAAGACCCAATCAAAAAATCACGATTTGCATTGTAATTTTTATTGTCTTGGCTTCCAATCTTGCCCTTGCTTCTTCTTTGTATTTACGCTCTTTGCCCACCAAATTTATGCAACTTTAATTCATGTGTTGTGTTCCAATTATTCTAAACCTGCAAAATAATTGAGAATCCTTCCTTAGAGATTAAATTAAAAATATAAATAAATATATAAGAAAAAAACTATATTAAAATACTCTAAATGCATAAATAACATATAATATGAATATAATTGATCATGCATCTAATTATGAGTAATTATATCATATTTTCTACCTCAACTCATGCAAAACATATGTAAAATATATATAATAATGTTAGTATGCAATGCAATTAACAGTCTGACAGAGACTCTCGCTTCACTTCATAATTCTGGCAGAGTCTACAGAAGGAGATGGGTACTAAGCTCACCATGAGTACAATATTTCACCCTTAGACGGATGGACAGTCTGAAAGAGTTATTCAAATTTTAGAGGACATGTTGAGGTCTTGTGTTTTAGACTTCAAGGGGAACTGGAGCAAGTATTTACACCTGACGGAGTTTGCCTATAACAACAATTACCAGGCAAGCATAAAGATGGCTCCATTCGAGGCCCTCTATGGGAGACCTTGCAGATCACCTGCCTGCCGGGCTGAGCTTGAAGATCATGTATTAACTGGGCCAGACTTGGTGGAAGAGATGAACAACCAAGTCAAGTTGATACAGAGAAGACTGACTACTGCACAAAGCCGTCAGAAGAGTTATGCGGACAAGAGAAGAAGACCAATAGAGTTCAAAGTTGGGGACAAGGTATTTCTGAGAGTCAGTCCTCAAAAGGGTATAAAAAGGTTTGGATTCAAAGGAAAGTTATCTCCGAGGTTTGTGGGACCCTTTGAAATACTTCGAAGAATCGGGGAATGTGCTTATGAGTTGGATCTGCCAAGCCAAATGACTTCAGCTCATAACGTATTCCATGTCTCTATGTTGAAAAAGTACGAACCTGACCCTTCTCACATCATCCACTGGGAGGAAGTGAACATTCAGGATGATGCTACCTACGAGGAAACAACGGTTAGAATCCTTGATCACAAGGTGCAAAATCTGAGAACTAAGGATATTCCCTTGGTTAAGGTACTATGGAAGCATCACGGTCTGGAAGAGGCTACTTGGAGCTGGAAAGTAAAATGAAGACTAAGTACTTGTATCTGTTCACTAGGAACACCTAAACATGTACAAATTTCGAGGACGAAATTTTTTTCTAAGGAGGGTAGGTTGTAATGCCTCATAATTTTGTCAACAAGAAGAGAAAATATTAATGAAATAAAATTCATTGAGAAAGAAATTCTAAAATGATTGGAGGAAAATAAAATATTAGGATTACCCAATATTTGATTTAAGGATAATCAATTTATCAAATATTAATTGTATAATAATTATTTTGTAATTGTACAAATAATAGAACAATTATTGAATTAATTATCAAACATAAGATAAGTAGAGCAAATTATATACACATATAATTCTACCTTCTAAAAAATAAAAATATGAAATATACATATATATATATATATATATATATATATATATATATGAAATAAAGAAATGAAGGTAAAAAAATAGGAAAATATGGAATAATATATCTAATAAATACAAAAATAAAGAATTCAAAAGGAGAAAATTAGCAAAATAGAAGGATATGAGCAATAAACCATATCCACACAAATTAAGAAGTGGAATTGAGTTTATAATTGGCAAAACTCGAATAATAGAAGCTTTACAAGTTGATTTTGATAATAGAAACTGCATCCAACGGCCAGAATCGAGTAATCTTCATGATCTGCAATCCAATGGCCTAGATCAAGATCGCACCGAACGCCCTGGAACACCTAATTACCAAAGATTGGACGGTCTGCAATCAACACGTTTGATCTAACGGTCTAGATCGAGGCACTCAACGACAGTCGCGAACGAGTACTATGATTGAGGATCATCCGACGGACTAGGCAAGTTTCGTTTTCGTGATCCGCCGTGCTGCGCTCGAGAATGATCAAACGACCAAGATCTCACCCGCACGATCCAATGGTTGACGATGCACACGCCAAAACGAGTTTGCGATTCAATGCTGCGATCGATGCACATCTGATGGCCCAAATAGACGAATTCTAATCCATCGCGAACCAAACACCGCGATCGATGCACATCTGACGACCCAAATATACACATCTCGATCCATCGCAAACCAGACACCGTGCTCGAGGAAAATCCAACCGCCCAGATGCAACCCGCCCGATTCAAGATGCGTGTGCGTGATTCGAGGAAGATCTGACGATCTAGATCAAATGCTCTGAAAATAAAAATCGAAAAATCCAAATAAATGCATTAAAAATCTAAATATCTAAATTCCCAAAAATTTCCAAAAATTTACTTGCTAATCTTTTATGCTTGGGGGGCACGAAATTTTGGAGAATTGGCATGTTTCCCACAAGATGACACCACAAACTTGTCATTCTCTATCCTTTTGAACTCTATATAAACACCCCCATGCTCACAATTCATCTCATCCCAAGAAACAAGAGTTGAGCTGTCATCTTGTTCTCTAAACCCTCTTCTTGGCTTCCCTTCTTACCATTCTTTTCCCTCTTGAGTGTGAGAAGTTCTTGGTTGGGAGATTCTTCTTCTTGGGTAATTTTCTTAGTGCTTGAACATTGGGACCTCTTGTCCAAACTTTGGGGGAAACTACATCTCAAGGTGGAAGTGATTTCTCTTACATCCTTTTTCTTATTCAAAGTTCTAGCATGTTCATTGGTTGTTTTGCTTTTGAAATCAAGAAAAATTTCAGTTTAACCATTCTAAGATATATTTAAGTTTAGATTTGATTCTTGTTTGCATTTATGCATGCATAACAATCATGTCATGTTTAGTATCATGCTTAGGTTGTATTTCAAAGTATCATGCATGATTTTGAATGTTTTATGATTAAATTTTCAATTTGATCATATGCTGAATTTATTTATTTTATTTTTATATTCTAAAATTTATCTTATAATTCAAGAATGTATGATTTAACAAAGATGATGGTGATAATAACCACGTACCATCATAGCACACATGTGGGTTGCTATGGATGTTTTTTTCATATGACTAGTTCATATGGTTTTAAGACCAAAGTACTTGGTTGGTGGGTAATGTCCCTTGAAGTCTAAAAGTCCAATGAAATTGGCTAAGAAAGGTTATATTTCACTCTAAGGAGGTACTTTGTTAAGAACATCAAGGGCTTCAAAACCTTTTTGGTCTAAAATCTCAACTTTAAACAAATGGATGCTTGAAACGCCTAATGTATGCAAGTGTTTGAAATATGAATGTGTTATTATTTTGAATTTAAAAAATGGTTGTTTGAAAATGATCCACTGAGCTTTGTGCTCACCCCTTCCTCTTTTTTTTTTCAGGAAATTAAACTATGAAGACCATGAAAATTTGAATAGTTTCTAGTTTAGCAAGTTTCTATTTTTAAAAGTTTCTTTTTAATGTAAGGGCATGTTGCCCAATTTTGAATAAGTCTTCCACTGAAATTTTATTTTATTTTAGAGGTTATGAATTTATTTGATCAACAATGTAATAGTTTACATTATAAAGTTATGTACTTTCCTTTTTAATAGAGAAGTTGAATTTTTCTTTATCTCTAATTGCCTTAATTTTTTTTTATGATATATGTACTCTTGAATCTATTCTAAGGCATGAGGTATTGAAAAATAAAAAGTCAAGTATGTGTCACTTGTAAAGTAACATGACCCAACTCGCCAAATGGTTAAGTCCACCGTCAAATAATGGTGGTATGTCCAAAACTCAAAGAATGTGGGGGTTGGGGTGTTACATAGAAAGAAGGTCCAAGTGTTGGTTTGATTTTGTTCACGACGGTAGAGAAAAGGGTACCGTGGTAACCATAAGCATATATAGGACACAACGGGCAAACTTAATGCACAACTGCAATAATCCATGGGGTTACCGTAGTAAACAGAATGTCAAATATATTGGATGTTCCAGTACCGTGGTAACCAGAATAAATTATAACAGACATGACACACTATTGTGGCAATCACTGGCATTACCGTGGTAACAAGAATAAATCATCACTTGTATGGTACTAGAAATAGATGTGCTACCGTAGTAACAACACGATTGACTACGGTGACCAGTTTGCAATCATTTAATCTGTGATGTTTTATTCCATGTCTTCTTTTCCCATGAACTTAAAACCCTAGCATTTCAATTTAATGTTGAAATACAATGGTTAAGCACTAAGATAGGTTGGAAATGTTATACATTCACGAATTGCTCAAAATAACTCATTGATCAGTTTTGGCTCCTTGGATCCTTTTGAATGGTCTCAAACTCTTTTATCCAGCTTTAACGAGAGTCTATGGCATGAAATCTCAGACTTTGGGGTGTTGTTCTTCTTGTTTTCTCTTGTGGGACATCGTGAGAGAAAAGGAGAGAAGAGAATTCGATCGGATTGTGAAGAGAACAAATGAACTCTTCAGTTCTTTATAGAGGGGAGTCAGTTTCCAGTATTTAGATAGTTTAAGGACTCTTGGTGAGATGGGATTGAGTTTATCTAGGATTCCTTGATATTATACCTAATATAACCTCATGCTAGTCGTATTTCATTATATATATATATCAATCTAGCATGGGAAAACCATAGGTGATTGAGTCACGTGTTTTAAAAGAGAAACCACGATTTTCATGCAGGACACACACTATTGCAATAATGAATCTATTACCACGGTAATCAAAATTTGTTTTTCAGGTTGTTACAATATCTCATAGAAATCATCAATATAGACAATAATTCCTGCTTGAAATTATATTTTCTCTTTAGTGTTCTTCGGTAGTTGTTCTTTATTTCTTTAGATTTTCTTACAATTCTCAATTAAAACTAGTTAGATTTCTAACAATTTTAGTTTAGTGTTTTTTTTAGTTTATTATGCTATCTTCCTAAGCCAATTGACAAAATTGTTCTGGGAGCTGAGTAATTCCATGGGTTGGTAATAAAATTATAAATTAATGGTGCCTTTGTTTATTACTTTGGGGTGGCAATTTATGACAGAAAATGATAAATTAACCCAAGCAGGACACATATTTAATAGGTTTGAGTTTAACATACATATTAATGAGTTTGGATCAAAATAAGTTAAACATGATCAAATATAACTAAAATTCAAGTCATTAACAAGTTAACCTATTAAATTAGAAAATGACCTTTTTAGTAACATTATGGATAAGTTAAGAGACAGATTATAAATAAGTTAATTTAAAATTAATGTATTTGTTAATATGTTGATAATAAAAATTTCTTAATTATTTTTTAAAAATAAATATTTAAAAAATTAAGTTTATTTTTGATAAATTATTTATGTTTTGTATCATTATCAATATTTTTATAAAAAAATAAATTTAAAAATTAGTTGTAAAAAGTTAAATAGGTCACATACGGGTATACGATTATGACAAAGTTAATAAACGAGTCTGGTTTAACTTTACAAATTTGACAAAATTAATAAGTGCGTCGGGTTTGAGTTTGCAATATATGAGATATACCCATCTACGACATGATCTATTAATGACACAATGACACAAATTGCTACCCTTAAATTTACTGAAACCCACCTTTCATAATGTATTTAGTTTAGCAACTTAATCTCTTTATCAAATATTCAACTCAAATCAATAGTCTTTCTTCAATCTTACTAAATAATCACACTTCTAATATCTGAAGAATTCTAAAACTTACTAAATAATCATACTTTTATTAAACTCATTTCAACTCTATTCAAACCCTTAATTACAATCTAACTCTAATAAATAAAACTAATTTGACACAAACTCAAACTTTAATATATAGTCTAGATTGTAATTCTAACATCCCCCATATGCTGGATTCTTTGAATTACATGACATTATGACACTACAAGAAATTGATGATACAACAACATCAATTCCACGATGTGCAACAATGACCGTTTTAATAGAAAGCGTATAATAGCGTTCATAAAATGTCTGTTGTAAAATCGCTTATGTAAAATCTGTACGACAACGTTTACCATGGGAACGTTGTTGAAAAGGCCATTACAATGAGCATATGAACGTTGTTCTATGTTACTACAACAATCGTAGTTGTTCATTGTCGAATGACACGTTCTACAATGTTTGTTAGTCGTTTGTTGTTAAAAGAACGTAAGTTATTATAACATACATTCGTGAACATTGTCTATAGCCATCTATAACAAGGTTTATTTTACGGCTGTAAACAGATTACATTATATATATACATACGTTGCTCATATGTTATACCTATATAATACCATTAATGCGTGAATAATGGTATAACTCGTGAATGGTGGTATAATGTTGGCATAACAATCGAATAATGTGCATATAAAGATATAGGGATAACGATAGAATAATGGGTGAATAATGGTATAACCCGTGAATAGTAGTATAATGTAGGTATAATGCTAGAATAAGGCACGTATAAAAATGTTGGGATATCAATTGAATATTGCGTGAATAATATATTAAGGTATGTATAACACGTGAAATGTTGTATAATGTAGGAATAAATATTGAATAATACACGTATAAAAATGTAGCGATTATAATCGAATAATTAATTCGTGAATAGTAGTATAATGTAGGTATAACGCTAGAATAATGCACGTATAAAAATGTAGGGATATCGATCGGATATTGTTTGAATAATATATATGGTATATATAAGACGTGAAATGTGGTATAATGTTGAAATAAATATTGAATAATACACGTATAAAAATCTAGCGATAACATTTGAATAATTAATTCATGAATGATGGTATATATATATAACTAGTAAAATGTAGAATAATGTAGGGATAAATATCAAATAATGCATGTATAAAATCTACCGATAACGTTCGAATAATGTGTGGATAATGGTATAAATAACCAATGAAATGTTGCATAATGTAGGGATAAAAATTGAATAATGCTCATATAAAAATCTAGCGATAACGTTCGAATAATGCGTGGATAATGGTATAAATAACCAATGAAATGTTGTATAATGTAGGGATAAAGATCGAATAATGCCTGTATAAAAATCTAGCAATAACGATAGAATAATACATGAATAATTGTATATATAACCCGCAAAATGTGGTATAATGTAAGAATAAAAATCGAATAATGCACATATAAACATATAACGATAACGATCGAATAATGCGTGTATGATGAAATGTATATATAACCCGTAAAATGCAGTATAATATAGGGATAAATATCGAATAATGTATGTATAAAAATCTAGCGATAACGATAGAATATTGTGTGAATAATGGTATGAATAAGTCGTGAAATGTGGTATAATGTAAGGATAAAAATCGAATAAAATCAGTATAATAACTCATGAAATGTGGTATAAGGCGTGAATAATGGTATGAATAACCTGTTAATTGATCACTTGTATCATTTTCGAATAAAATCAGTATAATAAAGTTGACATATGAATAGTATTATTCCTAGATGAGTCAAAAATAAAACAATCTGCCCCAGAAGACAAAATAAAATGACTAAATTCAAATGAAAAATAGTTGAGATTGTTATAAATAAACTATAATCGTGTTCAAATTGTACATATCTGAAATATCAAAAATGGTATTACACATTGTCCCTAAAAAAATATGATGCAAGATATGACGGCCCAGCTTCTTCCATTCTTCACTTCTTTAAGACCCACTATGATTGGATCCTACTGTCAACACTGAATCGACCTGATCTTTCATCGTCATTCTTAGTGCCTTCATTTTGCTTCATTCTACCATGCAAGTACTGATTAAGAGCCACCCTTTTTCTATAGCTCACCACATTAAAATCATGTGAAATTTTCTTTCCAGTGGCAAAACATTCAACATAATAAAACATGAACATTCCACAATCACACTCCTCCTTCTCTAGTAGATTATCAACCACTTGCACCTTGAATGGCTCTTTCCCATGTCTATCCTTTTGTCAACTTTCGATTCGTAAAATCCAGTCATCTCGAGATAAAAAGGAAGAATAGTGGAATAAGCTTAAACTACCTCCATTGACGCAACATCAACAGTAGGAATACGCAGGGAATTGTAAACATATATGCAACCCTCGTGAATGTTGATGCAACCTAGTATCAAGTGGAACGCAGCCACAACATTCATAGGGAAAATGACGTAGTCCACATCAGACCACGGAGTGTTGCAGTACATGTAGTGCTCTAGCATATACTCCATAATTACCATCTCATCTCCTAACACAGATGCATCCTTCTCTTTTTCGAATCTACCATAAACAGACTGTAACTTTTGATCGAAACAGTTGTCTGTCGTTGTACACTTCATCTTAATCGATTCGTCATACTTGCTTTTCTTGCGCAAGTAATAGAATATCACATCTACATGCTGCCAATACAAAATTTCTAAATTAAAATAAAAGATTTGGTTCATGAATAAAAATTGTATAATCATGAAACATTAAAAACATAATAAGTATGTTGTTTGTATAACATCTCATTATACTGAAATAATAAACATAATAGAGTTTAAGAACA
>JAJIYU010000010.1:0-103213 GCA_030144865.1 Tinospora cordifolia | reverse complement strand
GATATACTGGTTTTCCTACTCACTGAGCCATGTTGAATATTAGGCTCACTACTCTACTAACATTTTAGGTTCCTCAGCGGCTGATAGAGGGAAAGGCGTTGTGATAGCCTAATTTCCCGTATGGTTCTGTATTCCCTTTTTGTTTCTATCGATAGGTCGGTCATTTTTTTTTGTAAGCCTAAACCTCTAAATGTCGAACTATGTACCTTTGTACTTTTGGAACATGACAACATGTAATGTATCGTTTACTTTCGCACTTTAATTAAATAGATGTTTAGATTACTCTGATGTGGCATGAATGTCGAGGTTGGAAAGTCTTAACGGCGGTTGGGAGGACTTGACTCGATAAGTCAGTTCGTTGAGCCATCGTGCCGGTTGGGTCGCCCTTCGGCCTAGGGAAGGGGTCCCGACACATAAAATATCTAATAGGTCCACACGATGGGTGAATGGGCCCACATATATCACCTTGTATACGTTCCAAAAATGCAGGAGACTCAATTCCAACCTTAGTTGGTGATGGCCTAATAATAAGCTTTCCTTGAAAATATGTAATGCATAAGAATTCACTAGAGTTAAGAATCTTTTAGTTCTTAAGTAAATGTCCATGTGAATTCTCAATGATTTTTTGCATTATTATAGAACGGTCATGCCAAATATTAAAAATATTGACATTTAGTAAACTTCTAGTTTACTGTAACATTTATCTCAATTGTTATAATATTCGTGTAGTATAAACCAAAAGAAAAAGCGAGTAATTTCTCTAATACATGATTCTTACCCAATACCACACTTGTAATATGAAGGTATTCAATATTTCCTTCATTAATTATCTCGATATGATATTCATTTTTTTCTAATATCTTTGAAACTTAACAAGTTTTTTCGAGACTAAGTAGAGAGTAGTGCGTTGTTTATAATAACTTTGATTCATTCAGGTAACAATAAACTAACTCTTTCGGAGCCTTCAATAAGTTTTGCACTGCCAGATATTGTGCTAACATTAGCTTCTTGCATAAGCAAATGAGAAAATTATTTTTTATTTGTAAATATGGTATGTGTCGTAGCATTGTCTACAAGACAAATATCTTCTTCATCTTTGATATTGATTCTAGCTAGATTTTGATCATGAACATCTATATTTTCTTCATTAAAATAAAATAAATATTTATAAGAAATATTTTCTTATATATACATATACATGCGAGAAAAATACACCAAATTAAACACACATTGAAAACAAACATAAAAAAAAGTAATGCCCATAATCAAACAAAAATTAAAGCTCAAAATCTTTCTTATTCAGTCACATCTTCCTTTTGAGTTTTCAAAGAAATCAGCTACATTCAAATGTGTCATGTCAAGAGGATTTTGGTCAACGTCATCATTTTGGAAAATAAAATTTGTCTTCACTTTTTTTTTCTTTTCTTTCAATGATGTTTGATAAAGATTAACAAGATATTTTGACGTACGACAGGTACGTGACCAATGTTCTTTCATACCACATCTGTAGCATATATTTTCACAATTCTTTGAAACTTTTTTTTCCATTTTCTTCTTTCTTCTCATTATTTTTCCACTTCTGGTAGTTGATATTATTTTTATGATAAGAAGAGTTTTCATAACCACCACGATATGTATATTGATCTCGATCGCGCCTACGACCACGCGCACAACCATAACTTCTTTCATGTCTAATACTAATTGATGCTACTGCATTCACTTCAAGGAATGGAGTAAAACCAGTTGGACGAGCTTCATGATTTTTCATTAACAACTCATTATTTTGCTCAACCACAAGAAAACAAGAAATTAGCTTTGAATATTTTTTAAATTCTTTCTCTCGATACTGTTGCTACAGGAGCACATTCGAAACATGAAAAATGAAGAATATTTTTTCTAACATATCATCATCAGTGATCTTTTCTCCACACAATAATATTTGAGAGCTAATTTTAAATACCGCAGAGTTATACTACTCACGCTTTTAAAGTCTTGTATTTGAAGATACATCTAATCATAACGAGCCTTTAGAATAATTACTGTCTTTTGGTGGTTATATCTTTCTTTTATACATTTTCACAATTCAAGTGGATATTTTATGGTAAGGTATTCAATTTTCAATCCCTTATGGAGATAACGACAAAGAAAAATCATTGCCTTAGCACAATTTTACAGGGACTCATTGTTTCCCTCTTTGATGGTGTTGTCAAGACCCATCGCATCAAGATGAATTTCAGCATCCAAAATTTATGATAAATAATTCTTGCCCGAAATATCATGTGCCACAAATTTTAACTTGGTAAGTTTTGACATGTTACTTCACAAGATATATAAAATATATTAGAATGTGACTCTTTAAACAATTATTTTTTAAAATAAAATTTTAATCTATTTTAATAAAATAGATAAGTTATATATATGTTAGTTAATAATAAATAATACTAATTACATATATGTTCACATTTTGATATTTAATCAAATGTATTATTTGTATGAATTGGTATAATAACCTTCAAAAAAGAGCGGTGAGACAAAACCTACTTAGAGTAACCAGCCTCTTAGGACAAGATAACTCATCTTTCTTTTAATGTTTAGCTTTACTCAGGATAAGACTTACCTACTATCAATCTAAACTTACAGTACTATTTATAAAAATCAATAATAGAACACAATCAATCGATCAAATATTAAATAAATTTATTTATTTGACTTTTGATTTCTGATGTAGAAGATCGTACTAGACACAACTACAGAACATACTTTCTTAGTCAACGACATTATATATAATTAATAATAAATAATATTATATATAAATAATCATATATGTACAAACAAAATGTATTACTCAAATATTTAATCACATACTCTTATATCGTCAAAGTTGATTTTGAAGAGCGAGATCGAGCTGATAACATATCATGAATCAAACTAGAACAAATTGAAAAAATGCAATAATTTCTTCAAGAAAAGAAAAAAATTGAAGAACACTAAAGAGGAGAAATTTTCAAGAAAGAATTATTCTTTTGTTAATGATTTCTATAAGATACAAAACCCCTTTATATAATTTTTTAGAATAAAAAATTACATAAATCATAATAATGATATTTAAATAATCTCATTAATTTAAAGAGATTACAAAATACTAAATATCAAAAAAGGTCACAAAGACATTCAACATTTTAATATTATTATTTATAACAAAAATATTATTATTGCATTTAATTAACAAAATTCTTGAATTTAGGTGGCAAAAGAATTTAGGTTAAAAATGACATTATAATGCAAAAACATACATTTATATCGTAAGATATATGAGATAGATGTGAAAAATTCATAAATAGATTTTATAACTTGAAAATTGAATAATATAAGTTAATGAAAAATTAGAAAAAATAATTTTGGAGTGCAAAATTAGCATCTAAAAGTAATTTTAAAAATTTACTTAAAAATATAATAATAAAATATACTTATTAATTATGATCTAAAGATTAAAAATTAAAACTAATAAGACATTTAAATTACATTGGGGGTAAAATATTTTGGACGTTTCAGTTTAGCTGTATTGAATATTTTAGACGTTTAAATGGAGGACCCAAAAGAAAAAGGTCACGGTGTTTCCTGCTGTGATGTTATGGATTCCAAAGATGTTCTCTATGGTGTTTACATTTACTTCCTAGTTCAAATGAACAGCGGCTATTCTCACCCTAAGGACGGTTTCGAGTTCAATTCCTGTGTGTAAAAAATTTTTGCCTTCCTAAAAACTTGTACAATTTTATGTGCAAACTTGAGTCAAAGTTGTTTTGTAATAGGAGGACAAAGCAAACTGAAACAGACCATCTTTACTCAAATATTTAAGTCAAACGGGATCTAAAGAAAAAAGGCCAAAGCAAATGAAAACATGTCTAGAAATGGAAAACGATTTGGCCTTTTAAGACCGTCTTGTAAGGTTAATATTAAAACCATGAAGAGCTCACATATAAGCCTGCACGCAAAAAAATGGAAAAAGGTACGTTTTCTGGTTCCTTGAAGGAATGAATTAAATGTATCAAAAGCTAATTAGCCGTCAGATGGAGCCATGTCCAGTGCCTTCAGTATGAAGGCATAAGTAAAGGCATCTTCTTGAAGCTTCTCAAACCTACAAAAAACCAAGAATACACAGATCAAATTCGTGGCAATTAACAGCAGAAATTGCATTGTGCTTCACAAAGGCCAATAAAACACAAAATTGTCTATTCGTTATAAACTCATAGACAAGCTCAATCAAAGAGAAAAGGAAAGGTATATTGCGATTGAACTGCCAAAGTAATACCTAGGATGTAGAGCAGTTCGATCCAGAAGACACTAACTTCTGTAAGATGTGAAGTGAAACAAATTTGGCAGAAAATGCTAGGGAGGCGACTCAATGGAACTCAAAGTCTAACACTCTCTTGAGGTGGAGGTGTGAAGGTGACGTGAATTTCACAATAAAATGAAAAAATAAAAATAAATTATAAATTAAAAAAAAAAACAGCTACATTTATCTCTTCGCTAAATGTGAAACATACTTTTGGACAGGGCATATACTTCTTCAAAATGAGGTGCCAACTTTAAACAATCAAATTCACATATCATCTCTATACATCTCTACTTCCCATGAAGTCTCCTTGGCATTCTCCAGGTTTGAGAATCCAGCAGATGGCATGTGGGACAATGTCATACCAATGATAATAATTAAAAAAAAAAACACCTGCATAATATCACTGGAACAGTACGTCTTTCTCCAAAATTGATATTACTGCAAGTCTCAGTACGCCATGAAGTCATGGACTGAAGTGTCATCAAAGAACAAGAACATGAAGAAAAGTTCTTTTATTCCTATCTCGTGTTAAATCAAAGTTCCCCACCAATTTTACCAGGGAGAGTTTATGAAGTTGCTAGAACAAAAACCAAAAAAAAAGATCTATTAGCACCTTGACAACCAAGAACATATAAGGTCAAGGTGAGGAAGATTTGTCCAATTTGTGGATCTGTGCAAATAAGCTTGTAAAAGCTTATAGGTTTGGTTTGGTTTGTGGTTAAGGGATTGGGGCCCTGTTTTGGATTGTGTTTAGTCATGGCAAAAGGACTGATCATCCTCACTGCAATCTACGTTGTAAAATAGTCAGCATATTATTAATAAATTATCTCTCTTAAACTAATTAAAAATAAAAAAGGAATAGAAATCGTAAGCTATGACCTAATAAATGACACAAGTGAAAAAGTAAAACCTTGCTACAGCACATTGTGGAAACTGAAAAGTTCCCTGACATGCCATTCCCTGCGCAATCACAGATGGGACAACCAAACAAACGGACTTATTTCTAAATTGTTTATCCTGATTTTTTTATTTTTTTTTTGGGGGCCTACTGCTGAACAGCAGACATCAAAACTAATCCACCTGGATTCAACTCGAGATATTTGAAAATAATAAAAATGCCATAAAATAACTGATTAGGATATTTCAGAAATATGTAAAAGTAGACCTTTTACCTTCCCGACTTCGAGGAGTGCCCTGCAGCAAGCTCACATCTAAATAACAGCATATTATCATCAGTCTTCATTTCTCGCAACTTGGCCACAAACTTTGCAGGTTCAGAATACAAAACACGAGGATCTGTAATTATATACTAGTTTTCAGATGAAGTACTTTTTTCTTATGCTGATATGTGTGCTACTTTAGGTACAAATGAAAGCAAATATGCTGATATGAAGTTCAAAAAATAAGGGAAAGAAAAAGAAAAAGTCTTAACCATATGAAATAGATTAGAAGTGATAATAAAATAGCCTTTATAAAATTCAAACAAAGACAGAAAACTTGTTTGAAAATTACCAAATGAAAAGATTAAGAAAATTTAAAGCATAGAAGAGCCTAATAGCTGAAGACTGACAAATGGAAATATCTTGCATACAATTAGCATGCTTGAGGTAAGAGACCAAAAAATGCTAAGTCTTGAGAACTTGATGATATTCCAATTGATGTTTGGAATGGTATAAAGGCTTGTAGTTATCCAAAATGTATAATAATATCATAGCAACTAAAGCATGTTCAATTATTGGAGCAAAACATTGTGAAGTTTTGAGATTGAGAAATCATACAATATAATTTTCGAAGCCTATAGAAAAGAAAAGAATAAAAGAGCTTAGTGTCACAAATCAATTTGAATTTAGGCTTAAAACAACCAAGGAGTATTACTTATTTAAGTGATTGATTTAGAAGTATACGGAGAAAATTATGGTGGATTTGAGGAAAAAAGGGGTTGAAAATTTTAGTATATTAACATGATGAAAGATGTGCAATGAAATGATAACTCAAGTAAAAAATCCAATCAAATCATCTTTGACAGACTATTCTCTCGGTCAAACTTAATTAACTCCTGCCTCTTTCTCTTTAACAAATGAGTCACAATGTATTACAAAGCAACTGAGAACCCATTTCCTGTCCCCACGACATAATAACCCCCCAAATTGGGTGTAGAACACTAGCATTAACAGGAGAAGAGGTTCAAATTGACAAATCAAATTATCAAACATACCATTTAGACCAGCAGTAACAAGGATGTTTGGATACCTTTGAGGCTTGACCTGTGTACAAAACCCAGTTAGGAAAAAGAGGGGAAAAACAACTAAACAAATAAGAAACAAGACGAATAAAGAAAGGATGATGCCACCGCCATACGTTGGCACCTGGTAAGTAAGTTGTACAGGTCATCTAGTAAGTTTCTTGTGTTACCAGATTTAGAATTCTACGAGGAAATACAGAAACTGCACTTAGATAGCTTGTTCAAAAGATTCAGCCTAACAAAATAGAGAATCCATCGCTTTGAAATTCCACGTTCTACATACAACTATTGATAATTAGGAGCAAAATGTCAGCCAGCCCCAGGAGGTTAGATTTACAGACTCAAGCAAATGATATTTAGTTTTCCAAAATTATACATGTTTTCCAGTGACACTGTTTGCAGTGCCAGTTTCTGCAGCATTTGTTGTCAATGCTACCTCAAAGAAAATAAATAAATAAACACTAGCTCGATCAAATTTAGGCTGCAGGCATTGAAGCATGTATACAAAGTTCAGATGATTGCAATAACAAAGTGGAGTCATGACTCTCTTGTCCAAACTAATGTTGCCACATCAAATGGGCATCATCTTCAACTTTGTCTATAATTGTATGAGTTACTCAGAGGAGGACTTTGCTTCATGCTCAACAGGATGGCAGTAGGGGTTTGTAACTAAAATACTATACTACATGTAAAAGAGAGATTGAGCCCAATAACCTGTACCATACTACAAAAGCAGTACACTAAAAGTCAAGCATGTTTTCCCTCACTGGCTAGCAACTTGCAAGGGCCACACAAACTCGGAATTCAGTCATCAAGGAACCTCAAAAAATGATATGATCATCTGGTCAAAGCCAGATTAAGATTTTATGGAGATCTAGGCTACATCAGAGGTGCAATAAAATGAGATTATTCATTATCACAGTCATGAAGAAAATCCCATCTTGAAGAGGAAGAAATAGAATCTGCATCTTCTGAAAAACATGGAGTTTGATATCCACAGAGGCATCCACCCAACTGCTCCACAAAGTAGCTCTCTACATCTATTGAATTGACTTGCAAGTCATTAGATGCTGCAGTTAGGGCAAAAGCATTTTGATCTATGAAGACAAAATCTTGTGGCTGGGATGGATACAGGCCCATTACAAAAGATGCTTTTATGGGTCATCAGATGCACTTCAAATGTTTGACATCAGTTCACCAAGCCACCAAGAAAGATGCACTATAACAAATTCAGCATATAAAACTTTAAGGCGACAATCTGGAGGGCATTTCAGTATTTTCTTTAATGTTATAACTTTGAATGATAGAAGAAATATAAGGGCAGTTTTTCCTCAAGATTCATTGTTTGACTGAAAGGTCAATTAGTAAAAATAAGAATTATAATGCCATTTAAAAGAACAAAAAGATATATAAAGAAAGATAAAGAAAAAAAAACACTAAGTGAATTTAAGGAAAAAAAGTCTTTTCAAAAAAAAAATTTAAGGAAAAAAAGCAATTGTAATGAAGAAGCAACTGTAATGCCAAAACAAGCAATTATCATGACAATCATTCACGCCTTGAACAAAATGACCAAAAATACCAAGTGAATTTAAGGAAAAAAAAATCCTGGTATGAAACACGAGTCACTGTAGCAAAAGTTGGTCAGTGCCGACCTCTCAAGGTTTTCAACAATAGAAACTTAGCAGGCAATGCATTTTCCAGTACTCACATTATCAACAGGAGAATAAGACTTCATATAAAAGTAGAAATCTTCTTTTCGAGGATCACCCCATTCCTGAAACAATACAAAAGAATTCAGCTAAACACAAATGCAAAGGAAAAGCAATCTGATTCTGTGAGACGCTATAACAGTGAAAACCCAGTGACAATACAACATTTGGCAGCATCTGGAATCTTAGGACCGAAACTAATTCTAGAGAACTGATCTAAATAATAAGAAAATGCCAAAGAAAATTAATTCTTACTTTCCTACTAATAAGAAAATGTCAAAGAAAATCAATTCATACTAAAAAAAGGTAAACAACATCTTGCAGTAGCTACTCCACCAAGCCTTTAAGAATAATCCAAGGTTACAGGTACTAGAAAATGCTACAGATTTTTTTTTTTTTTTTATGTACACTCAATGTGGAAGCCAAAAAGAAAATGCCGACAAAATATTGACAAAACAATTTTTTTACTGAAAAAAGTGCTCAAAACATTATATGTCTTTCCCTAAGAGTCCTAATTGACACAACAAATGAAGAGGCTAAACACCTAATGTGGCCATGAATAGATACATGACATATAAACGTAAAAAACATGAAACATGATAAAATGCATTAGTGTGTCAACTGTCAAGTGCCGCCTTGTTGATCCCCTCAGATTGATGTATGCTAGTTCTCAAGATGAAATTCTTGAAGGCTTCATTAAATCCAAGAACAAGCTTTTGAATGTACACGTGTAAATCCACGTGCTTTTAGAGAAAGGAAGGCCATGCCTCTTGACTAACTATCAAGTATAGGTATGCTAATTGCAGGTGCCCACGTCGGAACTTTCACCATTGAAGCCTCACTTCTTGGAAGCATCAATTTGTGTTGGTACGCTACTTGTTTCTTTCATTTGGACATTATGGTTTTTTTTAAAGAAACTATATCATTAATAATACTTTAAAGGTCTGCCAGATGAGTTATCTAGACAAAAATTATATTTGGACATTATGCTTTATTTATTCTTTTTCTCTCTTCCTATTGGATATATAAAGAAGATGAAAGGAGTCATGAAATTATAAAATGGAAATGTTCCACAATTTTATGAACAATCAAAGGTATTTAGATGACATGGAAATCCATAAAGTGTCATTCTCTTAATCATTCCGGTCCTTTTTTTTTCTCTCTTTGTGAAGATGCTTAATTATAGTCATAAAGAGTGGCAGATTTTAGCTTCATTATTTCAGTGTGTTACTATGCCTTCTGTAATCCATCTTACAGTTCACATATTCAATATTGAAAAAAAATATAAACTAGTCAATAATGAAATTCAAATAATATTGGCCAACAAAAAACTATGTTAGGAACTTTGATAACAAAAATGCAAAATATTATGATAGATTAATGTGAAATGTTAATGATAGAAACACAAATAAATATTTTGGGGAAGTGGTGGGAGATTAAATATAAAATGTGAAATAAATAAATATATATATATATATAGGTTAACATAGATAGAAAATATCAATAGGGCAAAATTGCCCAATTTCCTCATTCATGGAGGTTGGCCTAGATTTGACATCAATTCGATAGAATTTGCGTTTGCAGTTTTTCAGAGGCTTGAGGTGTGAAGAAGAGGAGAATTCCATTCAGTCTATGTTAAAGGATTGTTTCTATCATGATAAGGAGGACAAGATTATGAACAATTTTGGGGTTTTTCCCTCAAAATCATTCTTTTCAGATTTACTTGAGGATTCGACATGCCCCCTTCCTTTGCGATTGAATGTAGTGTAGTCAGGGGGGCCTACGTTTGCTCACTTAGGTTGAATTCCGCATTACCCCTTCCCCGTCACGGCTTGGGAGCCATTTGGAAAGCTTTGGTTCTGTCTAAAGTAAAGGTTCTAGCTTAGGAGGTTTCCAAGGGAAAGCTCAACATGGAGGATATTCAAAAGAGATTTTTGAGTTACTACTTCTCTCCTCACTGCTGTGTGCTGTGTAGACAGCATGTAGAATGTGTGAATCATTTGTTTCTGGAATGTCCATATGCTACTTATGCATGGGAAAGGTGGAAAAGTCATTTCCCTATCCTTCCGGAGCATTTTGAGCAGGATCCTTTGTGGGTGGTGTGTCCTTGGTGAGAGGAAACTAATAAGCGTTAGAGAAGTCACTAGGTGGTGGCTAGCCTAGCAGTGGTGAGGCGTGTTTGGAAAGCAAAAAATGCAATGATCTTTGAAGATAAATAGTGTTGTCCTAGTGAATTGTGGGAGGAATCTCAGACTCTTGCCTCGTTCTAGCTTATTAACAATCCCTTTTTCCTTAGGTACCCTTTGTCTGATTGGTTGAGAGGGTAGGGAAATGTTCTGTAATGTTTCTTGTATCTAGGTTGGGGCATGTTCGCTGTGGGTTTTATTAATAATGCTTCTTGTGTAGTTTGTGGCGTTTCCCTTTTTTGTTTCATTTTTTATATATAAAGCAATGAATTTGTTTATTTTGAAAAAACACATTGATAGAAAATAGAAATTATAAGAAAGATGCACTCATTGTTACATAGCAAAACAGTTGACCCTAAATAAGTTAAGTAGCGTAAGAAAAATTCACGTAGTCGAATGCCTTGTATTGGGCCAATAAAAATAAAAAAAAAAAAAAAAAAAAGAAATTGATTGAATCAAAGCATATAAGCTGGTCTATTATAGCACAAACCTTTTAGTAATTTGGATTAACTAGGCGTTAGTTTGGTTTTCATAATTGTAGTAGTTTCGATAGTCGCTAAATTTGTTTCGGTTATCCACTGTGTTCAGAAAGTGTCTACATAGGGTTGTAATGGCATTAGAATGTTGCTATTAATGTATAAAATAGCATAGGAAACTCATTTTTTAAGTGTTCTATGAAGTTCCTAAGTTGTTTCCATGGAGTTATCTATATATGGATCTTCAATTACAATTTTAATTATTCAATCATTAATTATCATTCTCATTGAGAAATAAAGTTCAGCTTCTGGTTTTTTTTTTTTTCAATTTTCAATTGAGTTTCTTGACTCAAACACGCTTCTATTACTTTAAGTGACATCAAAGCCTTCATTAAGCTTGCTATTTTCTTGTCTTGGTTGAAAACATTTAGATCAAAAGTTCAAGGAAGATGGAGATAGTCTGCTCATGAAGTTTCAAGAAATGCTTATTTAGCTCAACAAAAACCTTTGAAAATAAGGAAGGAGATGACATAAAGAACAAAAAGTGCTTATGGCGAGGCGAACGGCGAACGGCGAACAACATTAGGAGAGATTCCCATGAATGGCGTGACAGCAACAAATGGAGTGCAAGATGGTATGATAATGGAGAATGGGGAGTAAGAGGTGAGAGAAACAGGATTGCTGAAGAAAAAGAGGCAAGACAGGTGGCGGTAGGAAAGACTTATGAAGAGAACGGGAAGTGGAAAGAAAGACAACACTATGATGAAATAAGACAAGCTAGGACCAGCTACCGAGATAGAGGAAGATTGGCCAAGGAAGGGGGGAAAATTCAAAGGAAGTCATGGAAGGATGTGGTAATGCAACAGGACAACAAGAAAGAAGAGGATGGGTGGACTCTAGTGACTAGGAGGAAGAGGAGCAATAAAGCTCAAAAAGACAAAAGAACGGAAACATCAAGACCTAAAAACAGAGAAGCCAAATGGTTGACACTTTAGGAGGAACATGGTCAAAGCAATAAATGCCAAGTGCAGAGAACAATGAGAGGGGAGTGGATATACTTGTCATTCCCAACAAGATACAAGTTTTTCTCGGTTTGTTCAATAAAGGATAGTAAAGAAGCTATCATCCAAGAAATCACGAGAACTCGACGACACTTTCAGATTGCGCTGAACAAAGACGCGGTACATTGGATAAAGAAAAGAATCAAGGAAACGATAACGAAGAAGGACGAAGGAAAGTTCAGGTGTTTCGAGGAGAAGGAAATACCCTGATAATAGAAGTGATGACAAATGAAAGAGGAAGATACATTAAGCTGATAAAAATGGTGAAAGGGCAGCAACAAAGCATTGTCATCCCAGAGGAAATGAAGACGCAGGCTGGGAGAAATATGTGGAAGGCCCTGGATATGGGGATCCAGGAGGAGATGAAGAGGTACAAAAGAGAGGAAGAACTAGAAATGGAAGACCAGAAGGCGATACAAGAGCAGAAAGGAAGAGAAGATGCAAAGAAAAAGGAGAAAGGGATATGACGGAGAGACATGGAAGGAATACATCATCGGAAGAAAACACAAGGTGAGGGAAGCAGAAGACAAAGCAAGAAGGTGGGAAGGGAAGGAATCAGGAGATGAAAAAGTTTCTCATTATCAGAACATCGGATGAGACTCCTTGGCGCATGGTGGAAAGGTCGATTCGTCAATTACTTAAATAGGATATTCCAATCAAGAGATTGGATGTCGTGGGAGTATAATACTATGCCAGGAGAAAGAAAATATTGAAATCATTCAGAGGAAGAGATATCAAAAAATATTAGGAGGTTTCTACTTCAAGAGTGGAATGAAGAAATGGTGCAATTGGGGGGAAAGGTAGCATGTAAGAACACATGGATGGGAGTAGAAGGCATCTGATATCAGGATTGGAACACTTGAACTTTTGAGAAAATAGGGGAAGCCTATGGTGCACTTTTGGAAATCGCAAAAGTAACAAACTCGAAGGAATCAATGGAACTAGCGTTCTTGAGACTACAAGGCCGTGAATGAGAATTCTTGCCAAAGGAGTTCGATATTTACAACGACAGCAGAATCCAAGAGCTAAGGCTTGTGGAGATTGAAAGCAACTAGAATTCAAAGGTGAAGGAGTTAAGGATCCAGATGCTGGAAAATTTTATAAAACAACGTAGGGATGAACACACAAACAACGGTGACTGGAAGTCCGACGACCAGCGGAGCTCAAAAATCTATATAGGAAGCAGCGAAGACAACGAAGCGCAGAGGGATGAAGAAGGTGACAGAAGGTCAGCGGGAAAGACGAAACAGGCGACGGAGCAGGGACCAGAGACAGATGCCACACTGGCGGTAGGCCAAGCACTCTTGATAGAGGAGATGGGAGTAGCGATGGGGAAGCGCCACGGAGCAAGGTACGGGCAGGATCGGAATATATGATTCTCGATAAAGAGAAGTGGGTCCAGATTGCAAAAAAGGAAGGTGATTCATGGGCCAAATATAGTAACGTTGAAAGTGAGGGATTCTAGGGTGGGCCCACTAAGTTTCCAATGGACACCAAAAAAGACACAATTGGGCCTAGGAAAAACGAAAATCGGGGAAAGCTATTGGATTACCCAAACTTAAAGATCTACCAGAGAAGGAACAAAAGATCAAGAAAAGAAGCGGTATGGGCTTCAAGTGTGGTGGGAAGCCGAAACGGAGGAAAGTGAAACAGAAGGAGGGACGGACTCAGACTAAAGTAACTATCTCCATCAGACAGACACCAAAAGAGTCTCGGACACCTAGCAAGTGGAAGCAGAACTATCAGAAGAAGGAGCACGATCAAGTGGAACAGCGATTTTTGAAGAACGAGAAATGTAAACAGGTGCATAAAAATTACTACGCTTCTCTCCTCTCTCTTCATGCTAGTAGTAAAGAAATTCTAACAATGGAAGAAAAGATGATACAACAAGAAGAAAGGAACTCTGAAAGAGGTATGAAGAAACAAGGAAGAAAACAAGACAGAAAGAACTACCAGAAGGGGAGGCATAGATAAAACAAGGGGGATCAGAAAACAGAGGGTCTATAAATGAGCATGATCGTGAGATAAATCGTGTGCGAGACTTTCTGGCATCAATAAATTCTCAGCTAATTGAAGTTAGTTGATTTAGGACCGACTGGAAGGGATCTTTGTTCTTATGAAGATTCTCAATTGGAACATGCGAGGCTGTGGGTCGGCAGACAAAAGGAGACTCATCAAGAAGACGATCAGCACAGCAAAAGCTAATTTGGTTGCAATTCAGGAGACAAAAAAAGAAAGAATGGATGGGAGGATAGTGGCAGAGTTATGGAGGAAACGCTTGGTTGAATGGGCTGAAGTCTCAGCTAATGGAGTAGCAAAAGGAATAACCATAATGTGGGATATGAGGAATATAACAGTTCAAGAAAAATGGGAAGGAACGTACTCCTTGACTATTAAAATCATAGAAGAAGAGGGGCAAGCATGGTGGTTCACTACAGTTTATGGGCACTGTGATAAGAAAGGTAGAGAGGATTGCCTCATAGAACTAGCAACTATCTCAGTTAGAATTCAAAGACCGTGGTGTATTGGGGGGGGAGAGACTTCAATATGGTGCGACACTAGAGGGAGAAAAAACACTACTATCAGAACACAAAAAGCATGAAACAGTTCGAAGAGTGGATTCATAAAATGGAACTGCAAGAATCAGACCTTAAGAATATGAAGTATACTTGGAGTAATGGAAGGGTTAATCCAGCTATGTCTAAACTGGATAGATTTTTATTCAGTAGGGACTACGGGAACAAGTTTACATACCAAGGAGTTTGGGGTCTGCAAAGAATTACATCCGATCATTGGCCTATAGTTCTTGATACAGAGGAAGTTAAGTGGGGACCAGCTCCTTTCAGATTTGAAAACTCGCGGCTACAACAACCAAAGTTCAAGGATATGATAAATAACGAATGGAGTGAAGACAGAAGTAGAGGATGGGAGGGCTACAAAATCATGATGAAACTTCATAATCTAAAGGGGAAAATAAGAACATGGGATAAAGGAAGGGTGGCGGAAGACAATGCCCGACAGATGGAGCTCATGGAGGCCCTTAAAAAGATTGATATGAAGCTGGAATTGGAAGAGAATACGGAGTTGTTGGAGGAGAGGACGAGATAGAGGAGAACTATAAAGTGGAATGCAGAATTGAAAGAAGAACCATGTAGAACTAAAATGAAATGGGCCAAAGAAGGAGATGTTAATACCAAATTCTTTCATAGGATTCTGTCCCTGAGGAAAGCAAGAGCTATTATAAGTAGAATGGAGGATGCCTCAAGAAATTTGATGAAGAAAGAGGGTGATATTCAGAATGTAATCACCCAATACTTTGAAGAGTTGTTTAAAGAAAGTTCTAACAGAAAATGGGAAGTGGATGGCATATATTGGCAACAGATTTCAGAAGGGGAAAGGGATTGGTTAGAAAGAGAGTTTAAGGAAGAAGAGATTAAGGAAGCTGTGTTCAGCTGTGATGGGGAAAAAGTGCCAGGACCAGATAGTTTTACTATAGCGTTTTTTCAACAGAACTAGGAAATGGTGAAACAGGATGTGGTGAGCAATCTCAAAGAATTCTATAAGGATGTCGTCATAAATAGAAGAATAAATGAGACATACATATGCCTCATTCCAAAGAAGAAGAATTCAATGAGAGTGGAGGATTATAGGCCAAGCAGTCTAACAACAAGTGTGTACAGAATAGTTGCAAAGACACTTGCTAACAGACTCAAGCATGTCCTACCATCAACTGTAAGTGAAAATCAGATGGCATTTGTGAAAAATAGACAAATAATAGACATTATTTTGATTGCTAATGAAACAGTTGAGGAGTACAGGACAAACGAGAAGGAGGGCCTCATATTAAAGGTTGACTTTGCAAAAGCCTATGACTCGGTTTGGTGGAGCTTCTTGAATTTTGTGATGAAGAAGAAAGGATTTGAAGAAAAATGGAGAACATGGATCCTAGCTTGCCTGAAAACAATTAGCTATTCGATTTTTATAAATGGAAAACAGAGGGGAGAGTTTAATGGCTTCAAAGGGCTAAGACAAGACGACCCACTTTCACCCTTCCTTTACACTCTAACGGTTGATACATTAACAAGGTTCCTACAAAGAGCCAAGGAAGTGAGAGAACTAGACAGGATGAAGACAGGAAAAGATAAAGTGAGTATAACTCATTTGTTATTTGTGGATGATTGCCTCATATTCATGGAAAACACAGAGAAGGATATCAAGATGATCAAAGAAGCACTTCACGCTTTCAGCTTTCTGACAGGGATGAAAATCAATGGTAAGAAAATTCAGCTGATAGGTATAAACACCAATAAAAGAGAGGTATAGGAAAAGGCGGATGAGATCCAAGTCACAATAGGGGAATGACCAATTCAATATTTAGGGTTGCCTCTTGGGGGAAACGCAAATAGCACTGGTTTTTAGGAAAACATGATCCAAACCATAAAAAGGAGGGCAGTAGGATGGAAACGAAGTTATCTATTAAGAGGGGGAAGACTTTTGCTCATCAAGACCATCATGGAGGCTATTCCCACATATTATATGTCAATTTTTAAGATGCCCAAGAAAGTGGCTAAGATAATTGAAAAGCACATGAGAAACTTTCTATGGAAGAGAGAAGAGAAGGGAAGAGGACAAAATCTTGTAAAATGGGAACAAGTATATAAAGAAGTGCATCAAGGAGGACTAGGAGTGGGAGGATTAATTAAAAGAAACATAGCCTTGAGGGGTAAATGGCTATGGAGAATGTATGAAAGGCCAAATGACATGTGGGCAAAAGTGGTTAATAGCATACATGGATCAAAGTCTTATGGGAAAGAAGTTGGATTAAACTGGAGGAGCAGTCATAGATCACCTTGGAAGGACATATACAGCATATATGGCAAATTTAAGGAGAACATAACATGGTAGGTAGGACAAGGGAACAGGGTGGACTTTTGGGGGATGTCTAGTGCAGCACAGAAGAATTAAAGAAGAAGTATCCTAATGCTTTTAGATTAACAAGGAAGAAAGAAGGGGCAGGTTCAGAATTCAAGACATGTATGGTGGAGGAGAATAGAACACATTGAGGATGGAACCTTCATGAGCAGGAATATTGGGGAGGGGCAGATTGAAGAAATTAGTGAGATGACTAATTTGCTTCAAGAAGTTCATCCAAGGAACAGAGAAAGGGAGGACAAATCAGTTTGTAAGAAAGACGGAAGTAAAGTATTTTCAATTAGATCTTTCATGAGAGATCTAAATGAAAACAATTCTAGAAACCCAACAATTCCGGTTGACTTTATTTGGACAGCTAGAGTTCCCATGAAAGCAAAAATTCTAGTGTGGCTTCTTAGTTTAAACAAGTTAAATACAGTAGAAAATCTCCAAAAGCGTTTCCCTAACTATGTCCTGAACCCATCAATTTGTATATTATGCAGGAATAGCATGGAAACAAGCTCCCACATTTTCTAAAACTGTAGAATGATGAAACAGATGTGGAGCAGATGGGTGAATAAGTATGAAGATTGTGCCCCACCTGATGATCAAAACATATTCCAAATCCCAAAGAGTGTGAGTAGAAAATTTCAACAATATTGGAAGATAATCTTTTTTGCAGTTTACTACAGCTTGTGGGAGGAGAGGACCACAAGATTATTTCTAGATAGGTTTCGGTGAGAAGCTCTTGTATGGGAGAGATCCAATATCTTGTTTGCAACTTGGATCTCAAGTTCCAAATTAGGGAAAAGGTACCATTTTGGGGAATGGTTATGTAAGCGTAATGAAATTATGCATATGATGTAATCTCCTTGGTTTTTGTATTGATGTTGTGATATCTCATCCGACATCAAATCTTTATATAATTAATACAATAGTTTCTGTTTCTAAAAAAAAAAAAATTTAAAAAAAGGAAGGAGATGACTCAGTTAGTTCACTCAAAAGCAATCAAGCTAGTTTTAACCATGCACAAGCCTTCCAAGAACCCTTTCATGTTGCTGCCCCTCCCCAACTCCCTTTATTTTTCTTCCCAAAACCCCTTTTTCTCCATCTTCAAAACTTCATAACCCCATTATACCAATCCTGGATCTTCTAAAAATCTCTCATTCAACTCCTAGTCTACAAGTTTCAGTTGCCTAAAATTATGAAAAGTCATGATATATATAAATATATATATATATATATATACATACACACACACACACACATGATCCATCCAACTACTAGTTCGCTCTCTCATTATGATACAAAGATGTCATCCCAAACCTTTTTCTCATTCACAACTTCCTTTGAGCAACTTCCAAAATGTTTAGAACATAAGACAAGAGAGTACAAGAAGTACACAATTTTTTTTTAAAGAAACACTTTCCATTAATATTAGAGAAAAAAATACAACCGGGAAGAGACAATCCCCTTTTAAATTACAAAATATTACCCCACCCTTGTAACCAATCTGACATAGATATCCCAATAACAGCGAGCAATTACTAATCCAAAAAGATGCTGAAAAGTGATATTCCTCCCAAGTCGCATTTGGGGGCATGAACTTGTCTTAAAAAATGCGAGCATTCCTCTCCTTTCATAGGCACCAAACTACTACCAAGCTTGTCACCACCCAGTAGGCCCTCCACTTCACATTAGCCTCCCCTAAAAAGGGGCAAACACAGGACGAATATTCCTAATCTAGGGTTGCTTGAAATATAGGGAAGTGCCTCCTCCACTGTTTCCACACGTAGGAAGAAAAAGAACACCTCATTAGCAAATGAGGCACTGACTCTCCATCCTGCTTGCATAAAAGGCAACAATTGCGAGGGAAATAATACCTATGGAACCTTTTTTGAATCACATCCCCCGTGTTAGCTTTCTCTTTGATCGCCACCCAAGTACAAGAAGTACACAATAAATTCAAGCTACCAAATAACCTATTACAAACATCTGTGTCAAGTATCCCCATTACAGGCACCTATAACACTCCCTAGTCCACGATGGTGCAGAATACCTACCTGCAAAGTTAGAATTCACCACCCAAGACCCTACTGTCCATTTAATTGTTTCCCAAATGTCTTTTTTTTTTTTGAAACAGAAACATATATATTAATAATAAGATAAATACAAGGAGCCGGATGAGATATCCGGGCTTTACATTCCAATAAAACTTTCAAAAGAATGTAAAATACTACTTCCTTTTCCTATACATTCTCCAAATGAGTACCTTAAACCTAGCTTAGTACAATAAATCCAAGTAGTAAAAAGATTGTTCTGCTCCCAAACCATCCTATCTGTCTTGACCTTGTTGGAAAAGATTCTTTGATTCCTTTCCTCCCAAACAGCATACCAAACTGCCGCTAAAACTATCTTTCTGTAAGGCTTGAGAGTTGACAGAATACTATTATCCGAAAACTGAAACAGATTTTCCCCAAATGGGGACACAAAACTGGTGTTAATTTGATTCCATTCCCTCCACAGATATTTCACTAAATCTCACTCAACAAGCAGGTGGACAGTCGATTCCTCGCTCCTCCTGCACATAGAACAAATAGACAGATTAAGAGTATGATTTGGGAATCTCTTCTGAATATTTTCTGCTATCTGCAGCTTGTTTAGGCTGACAATCCACATGAGAATCCTTACTTTTAGGGGAATTTTCATACTCCAAATAAACTCTATTGGGATATGAGTATGATCTTCTGCTTGTCCAGCTATACCCTCCATAAAAGATCGCACTGAAAATTTCCTGCTACTGTCTTTGATCCAATTCGACCAATCCTCCTCATCCATATTGCTGAAATGGAAATTCTGAAGAATGTTCAGCAAGCCTCCTAGTTCTTCCACGTGGTCCTCACCTATATTACTGTTTATATGGAGGTTCCACCCCCATTGAGTCCTTCCATCCAGACTATTGCGGTTGCAGAAATCAGAAACTGCTCCTTCCTTGTTTTGAGATAATCTATAGATATTAGGAAAACTATCTTTTAGCTTGTTATGCCCACACCATTATCCTCTCAGAATTTTACCTATCTCCTTTCCCAATCTTCCACATAATGTGAGGTTCAAAGTGTTTATATAATCTGGATATATCTTTCCATGGGGCCCTGTGACTCACTTTCCTGCTAACCCCAGCTTTTCTCCTGTAGCCTTCCGATCCATGTATGCTTCGGATCATCCGAGCCCACATAGTATTCGGGTTTTCCAGCATCCTCCAAATCCACTTTCCCCTCAATGTCATATTACGTCTTACGAAGCATCCTCCAAATCCACTTTCCCCTCAATGTCATATTACGTCTAAGTCTCCTACTCCTAAACCCCCCTCTTTTATCTATTTATTTACTTGCTTCCAACTAACCAAGTTCTGTCCTTTATCAGAATCTTCATGTCTCCACAGAAAATCCCGCATCCTTCTTTCTATATTCTGTGCAATAGATTTTGGAATTCTAAAGACAGACAAGAAATAAGTCGGAAGGGCCTCCAACACAGCTCGGATAAGAAGCAGCAGCCCTCCCCTAGATAAATAGCTCTTCTTCCAGCCAACTATACGCTTCTGAACTGTCTGTAACATTGCTTCCCAGAACACTGATTTATTTGGATTTCCTCCTAGAGGAAGGCCCAAATAGGTTGTAGGTCAGCTTCCAGGTATTACTCCTAAAGACTCAGTTGTATTATCCACCTTAGTAGCTTGGACATTCATCCCCAACAGTTGGCTTTTATTGTCATTTATCTTCATTCCTGTTAAAAAACAGAATGTCTCAAGGATCTGTTTTACCGTTAGAGCCTCCTCCTCCTTGTCCTTCATGAAAATAAGGCAATCATCGGCGAATAAAAGGTGCATTAATCTTACCTTCTCCTTTCCGATCTCTATACCTTTTGCCAGTTTGAACTGATGTTTGAATTATCCCTGTTAAAGTATCTGCCGCTTTTATGAATAGGAAGGGGGACAATGGGTCGCCTTCTCTAAGGCCTCTATACCAATCAAACTTTCCATGCGGTTTCCCATTTATGAAAATTGAAAAGTTTACTGTTTTTAAACAAGCCTAAATCCAACTCCTCCACTGATTGCCAAAACCTTTCTTTTGGAGTACAAAATCCAAGAAAGTCCATCTTACTGAATTGTAGGCCTTGGCTAGATCAACTTTAAGAACATAGCCTTGTTTGCCACTAACTCTATGCTCCTCCACCGCTTCATTAGCAATTACGATTGGTCCGTAATTTGTCTTGAAGCCACAAAAGCCATCTGATTTTCACTAACTGTTTTAGGAAGGACAGTTCGCAGCCTATTCGCCAAGGTTTTAGCAATTATCTTGTAGAGGCTTGTGATAAGCTTATGGGCCGGAAATCTCCAATTTTTGTTGGATTCAACTTTTTAGGAATAAGACACATATAGGTTTCATTCACCTTCCTGTTTATAATGGCATCGCGGTGGAATTCTTTCATACAGGCTATAATGTCTGTTTTAACTATGCTCCAATTCCTTTGGAAGAAGGCCATTGAGTACCCGTCCGGGCCTAGAGCTTTCCCCCCATCACAGCTAAAAACTGCCTCTCGAATCTCCTCTTCCTCAAACTCTCTTTCCAACCATTCACTATCCTCCTTCTGAATCTGTTGCCATTCTAGACCTTCCGCAGCCCATTTTGTCGCTCTAGGTTCCTTTACCAAATTAGAGAAATAGTTCAGAATTATATTGTGGACTTCTTGTTCTTCTTCCACTAACTGCCCATTATTATTCTCGAGTTTTGAGATTGTAGCCCGAACCCTTCCGATTGAAAGTATTCTATGAAAAAAATCTTGAATTCACATCCCCTTCCTTGGCCCATCTTATCTTTGCCTGTTGTCAGTACAATCGTTCCTGTCTGCACTCAATGGTCTGAATTTCTTCAATTAACTTTCTTCTTTCCTCCAGAAGATCCTGAGAATCCTCTTTTTCCAGTCTCCTGTCCACCCCTTCTAACTATTCCCTCAAATTTGCTTGTCTAGTTCGATCCTCATTAGTTTGCCCCTTTGCCCAGTCCTTCAACTTTCTTTTCAGGTTACTAAGTTTCTGCATTATTTTATATCCCACCCATCCTTTGCCATTATCAAATTCACATTCCTCTTTTATCATTTGCAAAATTTTTGGCTGTTTTAGCCATTCATTGTTGAACCGAAATGGAGCAAGCGCCCATTTTCCTTTTTCAGTATCCTGAAGTATTGGCCAATGATCAGATGTTAATCTTTAAAGGCCCCAAACTTTCTGCTAGGGGTATCTTTCACAGCATTCCCCGTTACACAGGAACCTATCGAGTTTGGACACGACTGGATTAGTTCTTCCATTACTCCAAGTGTAAGAAAGGTTTTTCAAATCCGGTTCAAATAAATTCATCTCTTGAATCCAAGATTCAAACATACTCATTGAGTCCTTTACTTGCTGAGTGTTCCAGTGTTCTAATCATATTAAAGTCCCCTCCTACGCACCAGGGATCTCGGATATTGACAGACAAAGCCGGGATTTTGGTTAGACAGTTCTCCTTCCCTTGGCGATCACAAGGGTTGTACGCCGTTGTAAACCACCAATATCCCTCTCCCCCACTGTTGATTTTAAGAGATAGGGAGTGCATTCCTTCCATTTTGTCAACCACCTTTATGCTTCAAACATTCCACATAATTAGAATTCCACCTGCAATACCTTCTGCTGGAAGGCTTGCCCACCCCACAAATTTCTTTTTCCATAACTGAGAGATCGACATTATGTCCACTTCTTCCTTCTTGGTTTCCTGGATCGTGACTAAGTCGGCTCTTGCTACTAAAACTATTGATCTAATGAGTCTCTTCTTCGGTTCAGACCCACATCCCCTAATGTTCCAGCTTAGAATCTTCATTAAGAACAAAGATATCCCCAGAAAACATCACTCTGGCCTACTGAACTTTGATCAAATGTGCGTTGATCGACAACAGAAAATTCTTGACCTTTTCATACTCCTGTTGCTCTGCTGTCACTTCGCCCTGTCTATTTTCTGACCGGTTCATCATCTGTTGTTCCCTTCCGAGATGAACCTTTCATATGGGTGTAGAGCAGTGGTCTCAGTGGATTGTCGTCCGGCCTTATGTCCTTCGTTAAAATCCATCTCAAATGGGTGGCCTTCTGTTTCACTCGAAGAAGAAGAGGCAGGAGAAGTTGAATTAGAGGTGCGTACCTGGGAGTGCTCATCCTCGTCCTGTGGTTTTGTTCCACTCCCTGGGCCAGTATGTACTCTGGTGAAATCAACATCCATATGTTGGGTTTCTGGTACCTGTTCGGAGCCTTTGCGGTCCTGTGGATCCGGGTATTCTGACTCCGTGTCTAGATCCGTCTCATTTCCTTGTAACAACTTTCGCCAGTGGGCCCTGATGTCAGTCATAGTCACAGGCCCTTTCTTTTTCATTCTCTGGTAAACATGCAAGATGGGCCACGTTCTTTTTAATTTCTGCAGCCCGTATTCCTTGTAGGGTCCACTTTCTCCCAGTCCACTTGACTTCTTCCTTGGGCTTGTATCTTTGGGCCCCATCCCATTCTCATCTTCCCGAGTCCAGCCCTCCTGGTGACCCTCTTCCGTTTGAGAGGCCGAATCCACTTTTTTAGAAGTCGACCATTTGGCTATGTGCCTCTTTCCAGTTTTAGCCACGTTGGCATACTCCATTGTCTTCTTCCCATTTGCTCCTCTTCCTGCCTCCGCCATAATGTCTGCAGCGCCGTCTGACACGTACTAGTTCTCTGAATCAAGGTCATCATTCTCTTCCTCGAGATACGCATCGTCTTCCTCGCTACTGGAGATAGCAATCGCCGACTTTCTCCGGTCGCCGGATCTTCCTTTTTCGATCTTGAACCACCTCTTCGAGTGTTTCCTCGTGAACTGGTCTAACATTTTCCGTCTGAGTTCCTTAACCTCCATTCCCCAATTCCGTTCGATTTCCACCAACCGCAGCTCCTGCACTCCATCTCCATCTTAGATCTCGAATTCCTTTGGAAGGAAACCAGACTTATGCCCTCACAGTTGCAAAAACGTCATTTCCATGGATGTCAACGAGCTTGTGATTGTGGCTATCTCCAAAAGACCACCACATTGTTCACCGATCTTGTCAAAGGTATGAACACTCCATTTCTTCCTCAAATGTCTTCACTAACCACTTTTGCCTTTAGAAGAGTTCTTCTAACATATTCCAGCCAAATATTCAAGTCAAAAACACCAATATAAATCATGCAATATGCTAATCCAATCCTTTGATGAAATCAGTGCACTAAAACGGCCCTTTTTGCACTCCTCTCTTCCTTTTCCTAATCATGAGATTCATAGCCTATCACAGAAAGCTTTGGTACAATTGAAGATTAAACTTTTAGGGTAGTTCACTTCCCATTGGAAGTCAAAAAGGAAAGATTGTTGCAATGAAGGTTCCCATATACTTGTTTATCCTCTTTTTGGTGCCATCTGTGCAAAGAGGATATGGAATTCAGATGTTATACATGTTGGAGATGCTCTTTTGCCAAGGAAGTGTGATATAGATGGTGTTGTCAGTTCCATATCTCTTACGGAGAGCTAGTCGTTGAGGACTTGTCCCCTACAGGTAGATTACTTCATCATGAAGACACATTGGAAACCAGTGTGCATGGCAGTTCTATGGTCTCTATGGAAGAAGAGGAGAAATAGGGTTTTCCATGATGAGGGTTGTAGTGTGGGAAAAACCCTACCTTCTAGCATCCTAATAGTAATTTGTTTAAAGGTTGCCTTGAGGAAATTGGCACAAAGGTTGGGGTGATATCGTATCTGCATAGATGTTATATCTTGGGCTTACGACTCTGTATAGGTTGTTTTTTCTTCTATATACTCGCATATATAATAATTTTAGTTTATTTATAAAAATTTAAAAAGGCCCTCCATGAACCTTGTATAGCTAACCCACAAACCCCTTGCAAGAGAGCACTCAAGTAAATGAAATTGACACCTGTTTAAGCCTCGAACATGTGAGAAAAAAAAAACTCCTCTTGTGGTTTCTTCATTGGACAACATCTCCACGCAAATCTTCTACAATTCAATAACATTTTACAAATTTTTATATATTAATTTCATTGGTTATCCTTAGTGGAGAGATTTTCAACAATATGAGCATCCTCAAAAAAAGAAACAAGAGAAGCTTCTCACCTAAGAACTTATTATTTCATGTTATTTTTTGTTGGATCACTTGCACAATGACATGCTCTAGGTTTCGCTCCTACTTGAACCACTAAAATGAAGACGTTTCTCTTTCTCAAGTTAAATAGACAAGTTCTTCTCAAGAAAGAGGAAATGGCGTACAAAATGCAATAATGTATGAACATTCATTTTCAGTTACTTTCTATTTTCTAGTTAAGACCTAAAGGAAAGTTAGTTTATATTTTAGTTTACGTAGTTGTTTAGAATTTAGATAGTCTATAAATTTGTTTTAGTTAGCCTATGTCTAAAAATTGGCTATGAGTGTTTTATTAGAGTTGTAAAAGCATTAGGAAAAAAAAATAGCTTAGGAAACTTACAAGTGCTACAGTTAATTTTTAAATTGTTTACCCATATAAGGATCTCCAATAGCAAATTTCAGATTTAGACTATCGGATATGAAGGAAGGCCCAATAGCAAATTTCAGATTTAGCAGTGAAGTAGAGAATAGGCGAGTTTGGGGGTGGAATCTTCATATCAATAGGGACATAGGGGAGGGCAGCTTGCAAGAAATTAGCTGTTTATTGGACATGTTGCAGAATTTTCAGCAAGAGGATGATAACAGTGAGGATCGGCCTCTTTGGATAGGAGAAGGATCAAAGAACTTCACTGTTAGCTCTTTTAGGACTCACTTGGGTGAGGGGAGTTCAAACCAAAATGGAGTTCCGGTGGAATTTATTTGGAAGGCTAAGATTCCCACAAAAACAAAAATGCTTGCTTGGCTCATAAGTCTTAATAGACTTAATACTGCAGAAAATATTCAGAAAAAATATGTTGCATACACTTTTAACCCTTCCATTTGTCTTCTTTGCAGGGATAACTCAGAATCAAGCTCCCATATTTTTGGTTCGTGTCAGTTAATTCAAAATCTGTGGAGTAGATGGGCGCAGATTTTTGAAGGTTTTGTCTCTCCCATGAATGATGATATTTTCAAAATCTCGGACAGCATAGTCCTAAGAAGAATTCAGCAGTATTGGAAGATCATCATTTGTGCGGTTTGGTACACGGTTTGGGAAGAAAGGAACAGAAGACTTTTTTTGGATAGAAATAGATCGGAGATGGCGATTTGGGAGAGGTCTAATGTACTTTTTGCTTCTTGGGTGTCTTGTAATAAATTAGGCAAGGGGTATACTTTTGGGGATTGGCTATGTCAAGGAGAAAAAATCTTGCATAGTCTGTACTTTTGATGTTCTCGAGCTCTGATATCTCATCAGGCTCTTTACTATCAATATATTAGTTTCTTTTCAAAAAAAAAAAAATAAGGATCTCCCATTACAAGTATACACATTCAACTATCAATTATCTTTTTTTTTTTCTAAGAAGAAATAAAACAATTATTGTCAAAATATATATGAGATACATATGAGCATAAGGAATGCTCTAAACCCAGCTTCACATATCCAAAATCTATTTACCTGCAAAACTAAGACTCCTCCATTACATAAAATTGTTCAAATTAGAAGCCAAGATTTTGGATCCTCAATCTGGTGTTGCTCTCCCTCCAAGCACACCTAAGAAGCTATGGGTTAGAGGGCCCGTGGTCACAAAGGGGTACATTGGGGACGAAGTTGCAACTTCTGCTAATCTGACTCCAGATGGATGGTTGAGAACAGGAGATTTGTCTTACATGGACCATGAAGGCTACCTCTAATTAATTGATAGACTAAAAGAACTAATCAAATACAAAGGTTTTCAGGTTGCACCTGTGGAACTGGAGATGCTACGTCATTCCCGCCCAGATATCATAGAGGCAGCTGTAGTTCCGTCCCAATGAAGAACACAGGCAAGTGCCATGGCATTTGCGGTTTGACATAACCAGAGCACCCTAAACAAAGAACAAGACATGGACTTTGTAGCAAAATAGGTTGCACCATACAAGAAGATCAGAAGAGCATCATTTATTAACTCCATACCTAAGAATGCAACTGGAAAGACATTAAGGAAAGAGTTGGTAAAGCTTGCCGTCTCCACCCCTGCTTCAAAGATATGAGCTAGGAGGGATTGCAGGTTTCATGCAACAGACAAAAGCAAATTAAGCACCCCCATTAAGCAGCAGAGATGTGGACGTGACCATGATGATAAGGGAAGCCAATTTGCCTATCTAAATGGCTCTCCAATTGCCTACTCCAACTACATAGAAAATTATCGGAAACAGCAGAATACGCCACCACTTTGTTTCCTTCTTTCTGGGTTCTTTTGGGGCTATTTTTACTTTGTTTCTTTCATTTGGGCACCTGCATTTGACAATTCGGTGCGTATGATTCTTCTGCCTTCCTCCTAACTTATTGATTAATGCTATTATCCTGCGTCTCATGCTCTACTATCAGAATTTTTCGAGATTCTAATTTTAAAAATAAAATTGTTTGAATTTAATAACCAATCATCAATTATCATTGACAGCAAAAATTTTTTGTTTCTAGTTCTTATTTTTTAAATATACTCTAATTAACATATTTAAACAAGCTTCCATCATGCCATGACAAACTGTTACGGAAGTTTTTGTGTCAAGTTGGGTTTCGCTAAATAGCTTCTTAGTTTTAATGAACCAACTCTTTTTTTTTTTTCCTTTTTTTGTTACACAAAGCAAAACCTTTATTCAAAAAATATAAAAAAAATGTACAATACAGTACATGCTCAAACTCAACAAAAACAACCAAAAGCAGCCTCTAATGGCAGAAGTACACCTATCCCAGCCTAAACAACAATCTGAAAATGAAAACTAATTAAACCAATTAAACATGAACATCCAAGAACTAGCAAAAACTTAATTGATTCCAAAACAATATCCAGATCCTGAGAACAGTTATTGAACATAATGTTGTACCACCTAACCAAAGATCCCAAACAGACGTGAGGTTAGCAATCTTCAATGGGACTAAAATTAGGGGCAAAGTCAAAGCTTCCAAACAGAGACAAGGTTAGCTATCCTCACAAGGGACCAAAGTTTGGGACAGTGTCAAAGTAATCTTTCTATTTTTGAAAGCCAAAATGGCTCTGGCAGATGATTGAGTTTTCTTGTGCATTGCTTTCTTAGCCACCCTCTAAAGCTAACAATACAAATAATGAGAATGCTACAAAAAATGAAGACCAGCAGATTTGCACCATCGCATATGAACTATAACTTCTTATCACATTTTAAGAAGCAACCTACATAGTATCTCTAAATTAAAAGGAGTAGCTCAATTTGGAAACCTGAGAAACAGTAGTATGCAATCAGAGAATGGCATGAGACTTATAAAATTGAGCAAATAAGAGTCTCCTAATGATTTGGAGAAGATACGGCAACAAAACATTTTGTATGCACATAGATTGATCAATACCATAGGATCACAAGAGTTCGACATATATGGTTGGGATGTGTTAAAAGGACCAAGACAGAAACTGGTGGTCCATCATTTTTTTTTTTTTTGGCAGTTCACTCAAGAGAAGAATATTTTGTGGTCTAACGAATTGCACTATAATGCCAAAGATGCTAGTGTCTCCAACAAAGTCACTTTCAAATGCCCTTGGAAATTCATTTACTCAATTTATCCCCCTTTTGCATCTCACATTCATTTTCTATGCAATGGTAGTGCCTTTAGTGCTAATGACAGCTCCAAAACCCTTTATCCTAATCTCAGTGCCCCTCTCTAGCCTTCATAATGCCCCATTTACCTCTTTTGTTACTAAACCCTGAACTCATTTTGGCAATGTGCAAAGTTAGAATTTTTGTTTCTGAAGAAATCTAGCAAATAATTCCCTATCGGAGGTCTCTCATCTACTGCAAATCACAAATTCTTGTCATTTGTCTACATCAATCTTTTGAAGATAGAAACCGTTGGATATGGGACATAACTGGGTTGTTCATCTCAAAGTCTTTTTTTAGTTCTTTCGAGTCTTTAGTCAGTGCTCTGACCTTCCATCAGGCCAATTTCATTTAACTGCTCCAATTCCTCCTAAGTTAGGACATGGGACTGGTTTGCTTACTCTTGGCAAGCTAAATTGTGCCAATGTTCTCCAAAAGAAGCTTGCATACCTTACGATTCTTCCCTCTTGGTGCTGCCTTTGCAGAAACAGTAAGGAAATTATCCAACATGTTTTTGTGACTACTGACTCCTTGAAGCAGCTTTGGGATTGTTGATCCAGCCAATGCCACAAACTTCCCTCTCCAGATGGTAGCTTTCTTTTTGCGTATCCCGTCTTTGCAGCATTGTACATTTAAGTTGTACTTTAGATGTATTTTGTTTGCTAATCTAGCATGCCCTTTTTTTGTTCGTTACATGAGAGATCTCATGTTGTTGCTTAATTATGTTTTTTGGAGAACTGAATGTTTTAACTAGATTTTTATCTTCCATTCTTAATAATTGTGAGGGAACATCTCGTCCCCAAAGGAATATTTCTCTTTTTTACTATATATTGTCTCTATCTCTTGTCAAAAGAACAGATAGAGACCAATTGATCTGAATCATTCAAAGTTTGCATACTCATTTTTGAGTTTACATTTGAAATTTTATTTCACAGCTACCTAGTTGTCAAGTTGCCTAAACTGGTTGAAAGATCCAAAGTAAAATCACTTGGACATTCTACAGCATTAAATTTCATGAGACATAGAAGAAAGAGAGACAACCTCCCATTCTGAAGTTGTGAGGGGTATACTTGGATCAAGCATGGTAGTCAAAACATCAACAAATGGAACTCCAGCTACAGCAGCCTTGAATAAATCAGGCCGCATGTTCAAAACTGCACCAACAAGCAACCCTCCAGCACTCCTTCCATTAATGCATAACTTTTCCCTTGATGAGTATTTGTTCTCTATTAAATACTCTGCACAAGCAATAAAATCTGTGAAAGTGTTCTTCTTCTTCAACAGCTTCCCATTTTCATACCATTGCCTCCCCATTTCGCCACCTCCACGTATGTGAGCAATTGCAAAAATGAAACCACGGTCTAACAAAGACAACCGTGAGGCTTTAAAACTAGGATCTATAGATACCTGAGAAGATTAGAAAGATTCTTTTAGCAAAATAAAGAAAAGCTTCCCAAAAAAATCATGAAACCCATAATAAAAGAACAAAATTAGAACTAACTGAAACAGAGTCTGTCGTACCCCCCTAAAGATGCAGTCGGTTGTGTTGTAATCATACATGTAATCTAACTGATATGCTATAGATGCACATAAAAAGTGATGATCTCTAAATATTCAATAACATTTTAGGTTTGTCAAGAAGTCGATCCAAATATAAAATTACACATATCAACAGTCAACAGAATCAAGTGCCACACCTATGGGCTAAGCAGGCTCTTAGTGGTATTATAGACATTAATTTGGGCTTGGGCAAATCACAAGAAGTAGTCAATATCATTCAAGTACAAGATGGGCCACATTTACCATAAACAAAGAAATCTTGCTAAATCTCATATCAACAATAATTTATTTAAGCTTGAACTTTATTTAATTTGGGGTGAACAAGGTTTTTTATTTTTATTTTTTGCGAGCATTTAAAGGAATGCATAAATTTGTTAACATTTTTTTTATTTTCCAAGTGTTATCAGTTTTTTTAAGATCAAACGTTTTTCATTTCCAAGGGGTTTCAATTATGTATTCATGTCATTTAATTTCCGGTCTTTTTTTCTCATTTTTCTAGGAGTTACATTTTTGTGTTGAGTATCATTTATTTTGAGTTTGTTCATATTTATAGAAGTTACTGATAGGCCTTGAATTATAAAGTCTTACGTGAGAAGGCACAAGAAGCACATGATAAGTGGCAGCGAGTGAGTGGACCAATTGTGAAAGAATGAGATTGTATCAGACAAAATAATTGGAGCGTAAGTTAGTTACAGCTTGTGTTAGTTTGTATCGTGTACTTAAAAGAGTTGAGTGGAGGATGTATGCTTTGGCGAGTTTAGCACTCTCAAATTGGCTAATAATTGGTGTATTGTCACTGTTACATTGTTTAAAAAAAAAAACTCCCAGATTTCTGTCTTCTGTCTATTCATTTTCTTCTAGAAAAGTTATTTTCCACAGAAATTTGGAATCCCATCATTTTTGGTACCAGAGAGAGTTTCCATCCAATTCATAAATTTCAATCTAATGCCTCCTAAGGTCAACAACAGTCTAATGGAATTCATGGAGAAGGAGATGGAAAGGATGAACTTTTTCTGAAATCAAAACATATTTCATTAAAAATCAAAATTGGAGATGAGGAACCTTCATATAGAACAGTACAAAATTATTTTGCCACGACAACATGTACAAAAAAGTACAAAGCAACTTTACATAGCTTGGAGTGTCTTTTGCCAATTCCTAACTCATTCCTCATACCCCTTCCCTAGGTTCATTGAAGAAACCTAGGTGGCAAATAATATGATTGATCTCTCCCAAACTTGGCGCGATCTTCTTCCCCTGTCCTCGAAAATTATTCTATTCCTTTCCTCCCATATATCATAGCATACTACACACAAAAAAAAAAAAAAAAAGCACATCTCCATTGTTAATTCATGGAGCTGCTATTACTAGCCAAAAATGCAAAAGACTGATTTTGAGCCAGATGATAAAAGGACTAAACTTAAAAACTCCAATAATTTCCTACACAAGAGCAAATGATGGAGTTGATGGCCCAAAAAAATGGTGAATGATGCAATCCATGGAGGATGCTAACAGACCAATTCAATCATTGTGACAAGAAATGATGCGAGGCTAATCGAAGACAGATGATGAAGGCACTCGTTCAAGGGCAAATCCCATGTCTGTTGGAGTCAAGATCATGGAAGATCAAGATGAGGAAACCAATGCAACAACTCTTTGATTGGGAGTGATACAATTTCCGACAAGGAGAATTGGTGTATTGCAAGACCCTTGGAGGCGCCAATCTTGTGCAAAGGAATCCTCGGGGATGGAACTTTCACACACAATTATTTTTTTTTGACATAAATCAATTTAATAGTTCGAAGAAAATTAAGGTTGTCATAGTAGTTAAACTCTTTCTCAAGAAGAAAGGTAGAGTTCATTTTAGCAAGCTATGACGTCTCTTCTTTATAGCTCAATGTCTAAGGGGAGAAAGAGGTCGGAAAAATGGCATCCTCTAATGGTGAATGGAGAACAGAGAACAGAATGGCAAACGACGACAACAAATGAAAATCGAAAAGTGGCAAAAGGGGATGGAAACGAAAATCAGAATAGGCATAGGACCAACGACCGTAACGTAGAAGAAAGAGGAACCAAAACTGAAGATGACAACAGGAGGATGGGAGCACGAGGACATGAACAAATGGAGACGAGGAGAAGCAACAACAGCATGCAAGGAAAGGAAGGAGCATGGAAGAAAGTTCTCATGCAAAACACAAGAGCACCAGAAACCAATGGATGGACTTTGGTCAACCAAAAGAAAAGGAGTAAATACGAACAAGACAAAAGGCAATTGGTAAACTCGTTATCCAATTACCAAGTAGAAAACAAAATTGTAGCACAAGAATGGGTTTGTCAAAGAATTAAATACAAAGTGATAAGAACGAAGAACGGGGACTAGAGCTATGTGTCCTTTCCAACAAAACATAAATACTTCTTGATTTGTTACACAAACGGTAGTCAAGAGACCATCATACAGGAGATTACCAGGACCCACAATTATCACATTGCGATCATCATGCCAAAGGAGCGAACAAAGGCGGCATGGCAAAACCTATGGAAAGCATTGGACATAGTGGTCCAGGAGGTTGTGGAGCACAGGGCAACAGCAAAAAGAAGGGAAGGGGGAAGAATCCCAGTTCAAGCAAACAGAATGATGAGGGAGGCCAAAGAAAGCAAAAGCAGAAGAGTATGGAAGAGAGACAAGGAAGGAAATAGAAGATTGAAAAGAAACCATGGATACGAGAAAAGAAGCCAAAGTGACAAACAAGTAGTGAGAAGGGATCGTGTGGCAAAAACTTTATGATCATCAAAACATCGAATGAGACTCCATGGAGGATAGTTGAACGATCAATCAGACAATTGCTCGAGAGAGAAATCCATATTCGAAGATTGGATGTGGCAAGGGGGCTATTGTATTGCCATGAAGAAGAAGACATTCAAATCTTTAACGCTGAGAGGTACGAAACCCTCCTTGGGGGGTTCTACATAGAAGATTGGAACGAGGAGATGGTTATGGCAAGGGCACAAGTTCCAAGAAGGAATAGCTGGATGGGGATAGAAGGAATCCGGCCACAGAACTGGAACATTCACACTTTCGAGAAAATCGATGAAGCCTGTGGAGGGTTACTAGATATTGCTCACATAACGATATCCTACACATTAATGGAAATAGTGTTCTTGCAGTTGAGAGGGCACGACTCAAGATGGCGAAAGGCGATCGTAGTACGCGAACGGCGAAAGATAGGCGTCATGCGCACGGTGATCGGCGAACGGAGTACGGAGCCCGGAGAGTAGCGAATGACGCAAGACGTTCAGAGACCGCAGACCGGAGCTCAGTCAACCAAAGAGGGGGAAGGTTTACGAGGGACGGCGAGACGAACGAGGAGCACTAAATGGAGGAAGTCGAATCGTTGGAGGAAAGAGTTATCGTTCGACACTTAATGAAGGAATTAATGAGAAGGATCCGGAGAAGGAGGTGGGTTGGATTGAAGTCCGAAGAAGGAAGCGTCGGGCAGGCAGATCCATTAATGAGACATATGGGCAAGCGGACGGTCAGCATCGAAGACATTCCCACCTATGGAAGCTGTACACCTTCCAATCGAGATTTAAAGCTTTCAAGGTAGAGGTGGCTACCCCAACAGGCGATCTCACAGTTCAAGAGATGACCTTTAATGCCTCATTCACTTTGTCCTTGTCTAGTCATGATATTCCTTGGTTGTACGAAGGAGTTAGGAACGGCATTAACTCAGGGAGACGGGAAGACTTTAAGTTAGCCAACCGCAACGGCAGATACAACGTCTTTTTGGGAATATTGACTAACCGAAGGGGCAGCTTCATTAAACTGTCTAAGCTGGACAGAGGCATTTTCAGGAGCATATTTATCCCGAAAGACAGTCAAATGTGGGGAGATTTTCTTAAGATACTAGAGGACATATACAAGAAAACCCAGCCAAGTAAGCATATGGTGCAGACCAGAGCACAAGCAAAGATATCTTTGGAAGAGGCAAAAACTTTCGGTGGACTTAGCAAAGAAAAGAATCCGATACGAAGTAACTACGTGACAAGCATGGAAAGGAAAAACGAAACCAGGAAGCTACAACCAAGGAGACCCATCAGAACGAACAAGCTCAAGATAGTTCGTACATCAAATTTTTTCACATGGCAGGAGGTCGAGGATGATCTGGTCCTCATCCTGGGAAGGGAGCTGAACCTAACCATTGTAGACGAGAGTAGAGCAGTGTTGCACTGTTTCAACGAGCAGGAAATATCTAAACTAATGGGCCCGAACTAGGAAGTGTTCCTAACAGACATTACGGTCCATCACTGGTCGGATATGGAGTTATGGGAGCATAGAAAGATAGCATGCAGAAACAGCTGGGTAGGCGTCGAAGGCATCCTGGAGGAGAAATGGTCCCTAAATTTCATGGAGGTCGTAGCAGAGAAGTGTGGAGGGATGTTGGACATCGCGGACGACACTCTATCGAACAAATCAAGGGAATTGGCGATCCTAAAGCTAAGAGGCTTGGAATCTGGCTTCTTACCGGCAGACATAGTAGTCCATTATGGAGATGAGGAGATCGTAGTGAAGTTGGTGGACCTGCAAAAAAATTGGGGTCCGGAGGTAGAAGCGGCAAGGAAACAGGACCAGAAAGCCAGGAAAACTGAAACTCTGGCAGCCAAGGAAGGCGGAAGAACGCCGGAGACGAAGGTGTTGTCGGCGGGAGGATCAAGGACGATGATTCTATCTAACACGTCAACTCAAAAACAGAGCGGTTACAGAGGAAAGTTGTCAGGCGGCGAGATGCGGCGGAGTGCAGGCGTGGACATCATCACAACAGGAAGGAGCAGTATTCAAGATTTTTCAAAGGAAGAAGGAAAAGAAAGCCGAGCAGAAAAGAGAGGGGGAGGAGAGAAGACGGGCCTAGTTATGTTGGGCCCTGACCCAGGATCCAAAAAGAAATCTGAGAGGAGCCCAGAGCCAAAGGTGGGCCAGACTAAGATAACTCCAGGATCCAGGGGCCAAGCAGGGGGCCCCCTTCTCACATACACCAGGAACAAAGGATCAGGGGGACAATATAATAGATGGATTGGACTGTCGAGCTCAGGAAGAGACAAAGGAAACAAAGGAAAAGAAGTCCTGATCGAAAGGGATGCTGCCGAGGAAACTGAAGCATCGTTTGAGGAGACCCCCCTCAAAAGGAAGTCAAAGGGTCGTGGATCCTTCTATGACTCGGATGAAGAGGAGAACCCGGATTACCAAGGAGCCTCCATGTATTATGATAAGGTATGCTCTATTCCACACTTAACGATGTTTTCTGAAGGTGCAGGATGTTCCAAATCCCACCACCACACTGACACCCAGTCTCAGTCCGAGAGACAAGAGGAGGAGAATGTCAAAGTTTCCCAAGAGAACGTCACGAAGGAAGAATCGAAGGATGAGGAAGACGAAAGGAAGAGAGCTAAAAGGGTGGAGAAATTCCTTCAAGGAATTAACCTCCAGCTTTCGCAGCTGGAGGAGTCCCCATAAGAAGGACCCAAGGGTAGGGACAGATGGTTTCAATGCGGATATTATCCTGGTACATTAGAGGATGCGGTTCTCCCAAGAAGGTGGACCTCATCCGCCACAAAATCTTGGAAGTCAGACCTCATATCGTCTCTCTTCAAGAGTTCAAGAAGCAGAGCTGTCCTGCAGAACTGATCGCAAGATTGTGGAAAAGAAGAAAGGTGGAGTGGGTCAACCTCCCGGCCGCGGGCACGGCAAGAGGCATCCTGATTGCTTGGGACACCAGGCACATAGAGGTCACGGACAGCTTCGAAGGACGATTCTCCAAATCGATCAAAATCAAGGATATGGACCAGAAGGAATGGTGGTTCACTGCCGTTTATGGTCGCTGCTCCAGCAGGGAGAAACAGGATTTCTGGGACGAGATGGCAGCCCTCTCAGTAGTCATGTCTGGCCCCTGGTGCATTGGAGGGGACTTCAACGCCATTAGGAGTCCCGAGGAGAAGAGCAGCGGGGATTACTTCGACCCTTCGATGGTTCAATTTGATGATCTAATTAACGAGCTCCAGCTAAGAGATATAGAGCTAAGGAATGTCAAGTTCACCTGGACAAACAACAGGGATTCAGTAACCTTATCCAGACTCGACAGATTTCTAGTGAACTCGCAATGGGATTCCATATTCCCCTTCTCGAATCAGTTCTTGTTGCAAAGAACTACTTCCGATCATTGGCCATTAGTTCTGGACTTCCAGATGGTCACTTGGGGCCCCTCTCCCTTTCGGTTCGTTCATGAATGGATGGAAAGGGCAAACTTCAAGAACATCCTAGAGAGAAGCTGGAATAAACAGGCTAATTTCCAATGGCAAGGATACAAGTTCATGCAGAAGTTGAAGATCCTGAAGTGTGATTTACGTGGGTGGAGCAAGAACTTCACTTCAGAGGATCAATTGGAGTTGACCAGACTCAAAAAGGAACTTGAGGACATTGACAAGCAAATTGAACAAACGAGACTCTTCGCCGACAGGAAAGAAAGGAGGGATATTGCTCTATCTAGGATCCACATCCTGGAAACCATAGTTGAAAGGAAGGCGAGGCAGCAGACCCGCATCAAATGGGCAAAGGAAGGGGACGTCAACTTGAAATTCTTCCACAAAGTGCTATCAATAAGAAGAAATCAAGCGGTCATCAAAAGGCTGGAAGTCAATGAAGAAAGGGTGGTTGATAATATGCCAGACATTGAAGAAAACATTCTCCAATACTTTTCCCACCTTTATGCTGACACAGCCGCTCCAAAATGGATAGTGGAAGGTCTGGATTGGAACCCAATCTCAGCAAACCAGAGCGCATGGCTTGAAAGGAACTTCTCTGAAGAGGAAGTAAAGGAGGTCGTGTTTCACTGCGATGGAGAAAAAGCCCCAAGTCCAGACGGGTTCTCCATGTTATTCTTCCAGAAGAATTGGTCTGTGATCCGACAGGATGTCTTGAATGTGATTTCAGAATTCCACGATTCCGGAATCATTAACAGATGCACCAACAAGACCTACATTCAGCTTATCCCGAAGAACAGAAGCTCCAAGAAAATGGAAGACTTCCGGCCTATCAGCCTAGTTACCAGTCTGTACAAGATCATAGCTAGGGTTTTAATGAAGAGATTAAAGGATGTCATCATGGATACAGTTGTATCTCAGTTGGGCTTCGTCAAAAGAAGACATATATTAGACGTTGTCCTTATTACAAACGAAGCCGTAGAAGATTACAGAATTAACCATAAGGAAGGAATTGTGGTGAAAATAGACTTCTCCAAGGCCTATGATTCAGTTAGGTGGCACTACCTCCTTCACGTGTTGGAGAGAAAAGGCTTTGGTTCCAAATGGTGTAGATGGATTAAGGGATGTCTCTCTTCTGTTCACTATTCCGTTTTCATTAATGGAAGACCAAGAGGAAAGATCAAGGCCTCCAGGGGTCTAAGACAAGGGGACCCCCTCTCACCCTTCTTATATATATCCTAGTAGCAGATTCTCTCCAAAGCATCCTCAAAAAGGCAGAAGAGCAAGGGCTGAGAGGCTTTGAGCTGGGCAGAGATAATATTAAACTAACAAATCTTCTCTATGCAGACCATGCTTTATTCTTCTTGAATAATGATGGCCACAGCTGGAGACTTCTTAAAGGAGCCCTTCAAAGCTTCTCCCTCATTTCAGGCCTGAAGATTAACCTCCAAAAGAGTCAAGTTGCTAGTATTAACCTCAACGATGCCGACCTTTCCAGAGCTAAACAAATCCTAAGGATCTCTGCTAGTGACTTTCCTCTCAAATACTTGGGCTTGCCTCTCGGAGGGAATAGCAAGAGAATTGATTTCTGGAACCCAGTGATTCAGACAGTTAACCAAAGGATTGAAGGTTGGAAAGGAAGCTACTTGTCAAGAGGAGGTAGACTCCTCTTAATTAAATCTGTCCTGAAAGCGCTCCCCTCGTATTTCATGTCAATATTCTTAATGCCTGCTACGGTCAGAATGAAGATAGAGAAGAGCATCAGGAGGTTCTTTTGGAAAAATGATTCCGCTGAGAGACCACAATTCCTAGTGAGATGGAGCAAGGCTTGTAGACAGGTCGACGGAGGAGGTTTAGGGATAGGCAGTACAAAAATAAAAAATCTGGCCCTGTCAGCTAAATGGCTTTGGAGATTCTCAGTAGAGAAAAACGCCCTCTGGAAGAGAATTATCTCAAGTATTCACGGGACTTCCCAGAATAATATGGAAGCGGGCCTTAACAACAGAACCTCAGGGAGGTCTCCATGGAAGAATATTGCTTCCATTTACCCGAGATTCTTAAAGTTTATCCAGTGGAGGATAGGCAACGGCTCAACTATTCGAGTGTGGGAGGATGTATGGAGAGGGCAGAGGCCTATGAAGGAGGTTTACCCATGGCTATTTAGGTTGACGAGAAGTCCAATGGTATCCTTTCAGCAGATGAGACGTAGCGCTAGGGACAGTGCCGATACAAACATAGGATGGAACCTTGACTTTAGGAGACCTCTGAAAGATGAAGAAACCGAAGACCTCATTGATCTAATCCAGATTTTAGATAGTATTCAGCTTGGGGATTCAGAGGATTCTTGGAGATGGATTCAGGAAAGCACGGGCACCTTCTCAGTCAAATCATGTTACAAGGCTTTCATGGCTCAGACGGACAATTACAATGACATAGAAGCTGATAACAGATTTCTCTCCATCTGGAAATATCCCATCCCTACAAAAATTAAAATCTTAATTTGGCTTATTGTCTTAGGCAAATTAAACTGCGCCTCTAAAATGCAGCTAAAATTGCCTAACCATTACATTTCTCCTTCTTGGTGTTGTTTATGCAGGAATGCTGAAGAGGACGTACGGCACCTTTTTTGGCGATGCAACATGTTGAAAGAAGTATGGGAAAGATGGAGAACCCTTTTGCCTGTCATGGGCCCCCCGATAGATGCTCCCTCAACTCTCTCAGTCCCAGGATCTATCCCCCTAAAGCTCTCTCAATTTTGGAATCTCATTAGATTTGCCACATGGACGGTCGTATGAGAGGCTAAAAATTGTTGTATTTTCAAAGATAATAGAGTCGACTGTAATAGTATAACCTATAAAGCAGTGTATCTTTTTGCCTGTTGGGTAAGTAATTCTAAATGGAGGGGTGGGTATTCCATAGGAGATTGAATGAGGGGCTGGCCCTCAATTTTGCAAAGCTTCTTGTAAGGGATTCTCACCCTCTGTTTTGTATGGACATCTCGTCCAACCCCTATTTACCCTTAATATAATATATTTGTTTCTATTTCAAAAAAAAAAAAAAAAAAAAAAAAAAAAAAAAGAGGGCACGACTCTGGCTTTCTCCCAAAAGAAATTGAAATATACGATGAAACTAGAATCCAAGACTTGAGATTGGTGGAGAGAGACAAAGTGGGGCTTGGAAATTAGGGAGCTTCGGCTGCAAATCATAGACCAGTTTGCCAAAAATCATATGGCTAGGATTCAGCACATCAGAGTATGGTGGTCCAGTGACCAGAGAGGATCGGAGGTCGAAATCTTGAGCAGCAATGCCGACAATGCTCCAACCAAGGATGGGCAGAACTAAGAGACGCAAAAGGACGGTTGGCAAATGGTGAAATAGAGGAGCCGGACATAAGTAACAGTGACAACAGGCCACCTGCCCCTGACAGGGCAGCTAGTAACAGAGAAAGGCCCACTAGTTGTAGCGAGAAGAAAGATGAAATTTTTGGCCAGGTCATTTTTACCAAAAAAAAAACAAGGACCTTGGCCACGAGAAATGGGCGGATAAGTCTAATAAAGGCTAATCTAGTGGGCCTGAAGAAAAGAGATTGGAAATAGGAAAGGGATCAAATGGGCCTAGAGAACAAGTGCAAGAAATTGGCCATGAAGGAGAGAGGCCCACCGACCACATCCAACTTAAAGTCTATCACATAAATAATATAGGGAGCAAACGAAATAGGAAAGAGGCCCCAGCCTTTTGGGAAGCCCACGCGAAGGGGAGCTATTCAGACTTGGACTACCATGACTATTTGACTCAGTCGAAGACAGACAAAATCCCAGAGGTCACTTTAACAGAGGAGGAGATTTGGCCATTGAGCAGAACTGGTCACCAGGAAGACAGAGAACATAACCAGGTACGTACTCACTACTCTGCTTCGCTATTCTCTCAATATATTAACGGGACAAATGCCTCCAACACAAGTTTGTCCCCCCCCCCAACTCCCCGACTCAGAAGACTCAAAAAGAAAAATCACAAAAAGACGACACAGCTTCAAACTAAGGAAACTCAGGAAGGCGAGGAACAAATGATGAGACAACGGGATTGTGCCGAGATAAACAAGATAACTCAAGAATTGCAGTACGAAAGAGTGAGGGATTTTCTGCTCTTAATCAACACGCAATTGTTCGAAATGCAATACGTTGCGACTGTTCAGCATGGGGGCAGTTTCTTTCTCATGAAGATTCTCAGCTGAAACATAAGGGGGTGCAGTTCAAGGGAAAAAAGAAGATTAATCAAAAAGATAATATGCGCAACAAAGGCGGATTTTATCGCTCTTCAAGAAATGAAAAATTCTTAGTTGATAAAGAATTAATCGCAGAACTCTAGAAAAGAAGTTTGATGATTGGATGGAGCTCTGAGAGGAAGGAACAGTAGGGGAAATTCTAATAATGTGGGACGTGGGGAATATGGTGGTAGAAGAAAAATGAGAACAAAATTTCTCTCTAACAATTAAAATAAAAGGAGTAGATGAACCAAACTGGTGGTTCACGACAGTTTACGGGCCATATGATGCTAAGGGAAGGGAGGAGTGTCTGATAGAGTTAGCAACTATTTTAAAACTCATACAGGGGTCATGGTGTGTGGGAGGAGATTTCAACATGATAAGACATATGGGACAAAAAAGAAATAGTAACCAAACAACAGGGACCATGAGACAGTTTGATGACTGGATTCAAGAGCTAAAATTGCAAGAGCCGAACCTCAAGAACTTGACTTACACATGGAGTAATGGTCTCAATCCTCCAGCAATGTCCAAACTGGATAGATTCAAGCGTAATGAAGCATGGGGAGAAGCAATGGACAGCCGGAACGTCAATCTGGGCACATACAAAAGGGCTCTCATCGGAAACGAGGAAGAGGAGGATCATTGGATAGAGGTGACACGACGGAAGCACGATAGGAAATATGAAGAAGAAGGAAGAAGCAGAAATCTTGGAAAGACAAACAATGGAGGTCAAAAAGCTTGGACAGTCCATAGCTTTGACTCAAGATACAAGACGTTCAAAGTTGAGGGGTCCAAACAAGGAGAAGAGATCATAATACAGGAGAGGACCAGAACCTCTACTTATGTGTTGTCAATGAGTAAATGCGATCTGGAATGACTGACCATCAAGGCGTCGTTGGCAATAAAGGTATCGAGAAATGGTGTATTCAAAGAATCTAGAAGAGGAGATAAATACACGCTATTTATTGAGACCTATTCTAACACAAGGGGAAGCTTTATGAAGCTTGCTAAGCTGCACAGGGGGCCTTTTCAGAATATTTTCATTCCAGAAGATACTGAGTGTGATACGTGGAACAAGTTCATCCATGCATTGGATGACATTAATCAGGAGGATAAAATCAACACTCGTCAAGTGAACAGTCATCTAGAGAAGACAAAGTATCACACGTCCCAAGGCCACATCGTCAAACCACAAGAGCCGGTCCTCATTGAAAAGAAGCTAAGAGATAAAGAGGGTCCCAGAGAGAGCCGAAGTGGCATAGAGATGACAAGGTCTACAAGACAAAAACCAGACATCAGGTCTAGGAAATTTAAGGTTACAAGAATCACTGATAGCTCCAGTTGGGAAGAAGTAGAAGAGGAGCTGGTTGAGGTTCTGGGCAGAGATATACACCTGACGGTGATCGACGCAGCTAGAGTACTGATACACAGTTGGAACGGGGATGAAATGACCAGACTCTGGGTCCACCTCATCATCAGTCCAGGACGGAGGTGTTTATAGAAGAATGAAACGACTTTGAGTTGTGGGAACAACGTCAAATCGCATGCAGAGACAGCTGGATCGGCATCGAAGGCATCCCAGCAGAAAAATGGGTCATCAACTTCATTGAGCAAATAGCTGAGGAGTGTGGAGGTCTCCTAGATATAGCGGAAGCTACTCTCAACAACAGATCAAAGGAACTAGCTTACGTCAAAGTGAAGGGCTCTCGATCCGGGTTCCAACCGACTGAACTGGAAATTTACGACGACGACGGTGTTATTGTGCTGCGGTTATATGATCTTCAAAAAAAGTGGTGCCCGGAGGTAGAAGAAGCAAGAGAAAATGATAGGAAGAGGGAGAAGAAGAAGGAGAAAGCTCGAAAGCTAAAGAAAAGGGAAGAACTGTCGGGGAAGGCAGAGCGACGGCGACTGGAGGAGTTGAAGAAGCCGACAAAGGAGAAGGACGATGACGGGACATCTCAACCAGACAAGCATCATGATTGTCGATCGAAAGTCAAACATCACAGGGCGACAGGTGAAGTACAGCGCCGATCCATCAGACTGAGGCTGCTGAGTCAGAGCAGAGACGACGTGCGGAAGAGGAGTAGGAAGTCGCAGGATTTGGGCCAGAGCGGGCCACCGGGTTACCCGAACCGGATCGAGATCCAGGACTTCGATTCGGATCAGCATAATGAGACGGGTCGAGACGAAAGGCCCAAAGAGGAGGGGATTGGGCAGAAGGATCAAGGCCCGCCGTCGAAGGAGGGATCCATCAAAGAGAAGCAGTCACCCGGAGGAGGAAGAAGCCCATCAAAGAGTTTAGAGCGGCCGGGTCTTAAAACCTACACTAGGAAGCAGGCTAATAAAAACAGGAATGAAAACATCTGGATCGAACTAATGAGTCCAGCCGAGATCCAAAGGAAAGGAAAAGAGCCCATCATCTATCCCTCTGACTCTGAAGAGTATGTTCCGGAAACCCCCTTTGTCACTCCGAAGTGGCTAGATAGGGAGTTTGAAGAGGAAGGGACAAACTTGAACACGACAAGTACTGGAGAGAGGCCCTGGAATCCAAAGGTACGTTCCATTACACAATTCCCTTCTCCTACTAACGATGCAGGTGGTCTTTCAACGGACTTACCAAGACGGAAGGAGGGAGAGGAAAGGGGTAGAGTGCTAGAAGTGGGTGAATGTTCCTACAAAGCCGATCTGGACAAAACAAACCAGGAAGGGAACGAAATATCTGAAGTGGACAGAGTGACCCGATTCCTGAAGGAGATAGATATTCAACCGTTTCGGTTAGAAGACTCGGAGTAATGGATCAGGCAGGTTTGGGGCTGAACAATCCTGATGAAGATCATTTCTTGGAACATCAGGGGCCTGGGTTCCCGTCAAAAATGCGGCATGACCAGGAGAGCAATTCGTGCAGCTTCTCCTCATATAATTTCCTTCCAGGAGACCAAACGAGCCCACATCTCCCCAGAGGATATAGGTCTCGGGTGGAAGAAAAGGTTCTGCAATTGGACTCACATCCCCGCCGATGGTTCAGCAGGGGGTATCTTGGTAGCGTGGGACAACAGGCAAATCACAGTAATCGATCATTTCATTGGCAGATACTCTCTCTCGATCCAGATTCGTCATCCAAGCAGCTGCAGCTGGTGGTTCACCGTTGTATATGGCCCCTGCTCTATCAAGGATAAAGATTCCTTTTGGGACGAGTTGGCGGCTCTTTCGGAGGTGCTTTCTGGGCCATGGTGCATAGGAGGGGACTTTAATGCCACAAGGCATATGGAGGAAAAGAACCATGGAATGTCCTTGTCTCATGACATGAAACAGTTCGATGATCTCATTAACGAACTACATCTGAGGGACGTCGACATTCTGAATGTAAGATTCACATGGTCCAACAACCGAGATCTTCCTTCTCTTTCAAGACTGGACAGATTCCTGGTTAATGCAGATTGGGACAATCTATTCCCAAACAGCTGTCATACGACCCTTCACAGATATACCTCAGATCACTGGCCTATTCAGTTGGATACGTAATCCAGGAGGTGGGGTCCAATTCCGTTCAAATTCGAACATTCTTGGATGGATAGGAAGGACTTCGTTTGTAACTTAAAGGACAGGTGGTGCAAACCGGCTTACGGGAAATGGAAAGGTTATAGGTTTATGTAGAAACTCAAGCAGTTGAAGACAGAGTTAAGAATCTGGAGTAAGAACTTCAGAAATGAAAACGATCGAATGAAGAGGGAGCTGCATCAAAATATTCAGGATTTAGATCGCAGAAGACTAGGTCTTAAGGGCTAAAATAATCCATAAGATAAACACCATTGAAAATAAAATTGAAAGGGAGGCTAGACAGAAAGCTCGATCGAAGTGGGCCAGGGAGGGTGACACCAATTCGAAATTCTTCCACAAAATCCTCACAATGTGAAGGGAAAGGGCTTTCATTTCTAATATAAAGGATGAAGATGGAACGTTGATTGAAGAGGAGAGAGACATTCAGCAACACATTCTCCTATTACACCAAGATATTTTCTGATGGTAAGCGCACTAAGTGGGCTATTGATGGGATTGATTGGAATCCCATAGTTGAAGATCAGAAGGATTGGTTGGAGAAACCGTTCGAGGAGGAGGAAGTGAAGAAGGTTGTCTATAGTTGTGAAGGAGAAAAAGCGTCTGGTCCAGACGGCTTTAGAATGCTTTTCTACCAAAAGAATTGAGACCTGTTGAAGACAGATATTATTCAAACGCTGCAAGAGTTTCATTCCACAGGTATCATTAACAAATGTGTCAATGAAACATACATCCAATTGATTCCAAAGAGGGCCTACCCGGAGAAGATGGAGGAATACAGGCCCATCAGTCTGGTTACCAGTCTCTATAAAATCATTGCCCGAATCCTAGCAAGGCGGCTGAGGGAAGTGATTCATGTTACAGTAGCAAAAAATCAAATGGGTTTTGTCGGCACATCTCCGATGCTATCTTAACGACTAACGAGGCGGTGGAGGATTATAGAGTCCGGAAAAAAGAAGGGCTAGTGGCCAAAATTGATTTCTCCAAGGCCTACGACTCAGTCAGATGGAAGTATCTCGTTTATGTTCTGAAGAGGAAAGGTTTTGGGGAGAGGTGGTGTAAGTGGATAAAGGGATGCATCTCTAAAGTCTCGTATTCCATCTTCATTAACGGTCAGCCGAAGGGGAAGATTATAGCAGAGAGAGGTCTCAGACAAGGATGCCCTCTTTCCCCCTTCTTGTACATATTAGTAGCAGACAGCCTTCATGGCATTTTGCAAAGGGCTAGGCAGTCCGATTTTCAAGGCTTTGAGGTGGGATGCCAAAAGATCTTTCTCTCTCATTTGTTCTACGTCGATGATGCATTATTTTTTCTGGACAATAATCCGAAAACCTGGGAAATGCTCTTATGGGCCTTAGAAAGCTTCTCTTTAGTTTCTGGTCTGAAGATCAATTTTCTCAAGAGTCAGATGGCTGGCGTTAATATAAAGGATGAAGATATGGCTCTTGCTCATAAAACCCTTGGCATTCCTATGGCCAACTGGCCTATGAAATACCTTGGTCTTCCTTTGGAGGGCAATCCTAAACGGATCTCATTTTGGGAGCCGGTCTTGCAAACTATCAAAAGAAGGATTGAAGGATGGAAATGCAGTTACCTTTCCAGAGGTGGCCGTCTGTTTCTAATAAAAACAGTCCTAGAGGCCCTTCCGACATATTATATGTCAATTTTTCAGATGCCAACAGCGGTTCAACAAGAGCTGGATAAGGACATTAGGAGATTCTTTTGGAAGGCCGAAGGGGTAGAGAAGGCGCAAATGCTCGTCAGGTGGCAGCAGGTTTGCAGAACAAAGGAGGAAGGGGGATTGGGAGTAGCCCATCTCAAGTTAAGAAACAATGCTCTTGCAGCTAAATGGCTTTGGAGATTCTCTAAGGAGCATCATCAGCTGTGGAGCAAGATCATAGCCAGCATTCATGGGAGATCTCAGAATGGCATGATGGCGGGTTTGAATGCTAAGGTGTCCTATAGATCCCCATGGAAGTTTATCCAATCTCTTTATGTTAAGCTTAGACCTCGTATCCAGTGGAGAGTTGGAGACGAGAAGAGTATTAGATTCTGGGAGGATGCGTGGTGCACCACCTCCTCGTTTAAAGAAGACTTTCCGAGGTTGTATAGGATCTCTCAAGGCCCGGCAGCTACCTTGTTCCAGACCTGGGGGTGCATTGAGGTCAACAACAACAGTGGGGCTTAGAATTTGGACTTCCGGAGGAATCTCAAAGACGAGGAAATTGAGGACTTGGCTACCCTTCTCTCCAGGCTTCAGTCGGTTCGGCTCAGTACTCATCCTGACACATGGAAGTGGACCAAGCACAAGTTAGAGTCTTTCACGACAAGCTCCTGTTATAGCGCATTCTTAGCAGAGGAGAAGACTTCGACTACTGCGCACTTGGCCCTAATTTGGAAAGCCAAGTTGCTGATTAAATTTAAAATTTTGGCTTGGCTGATTATGCAAGGAAGACTTAATTGTACTGTCCATATTCAGAAGAAACGGCCTACCTATTACTTATCTCCTTCCTCCTGCTATCTTTGCAGGGCCGTTGAGGATGATGTTCGACATATTTTTGGGGATTGCAGGATCTTAAGGACAGTATGGAGCTCTTGGCAGCAGGAATTACCAGCAATGCCTAGTCCTCTAGACAGCACAAATGTTCATACATGGATTTCAAAACGGGCGGATCACTTGAGAAGCTACTGGTTGATGATTACTTTTGCTATATGGGCTGCTATGTGGGAGGCGAGGAATCGTTGTATTTTTCATAATTCTGATATTAATGTAAATAGAATTGCAGAGAGATCCCATTTTTTGTTTGCATCTTGGGTCTCTTCTAGCAAGTTAGGGTTAGGTTACTCTTTTAGTGAGTGGGTGATTCAGTGGGCGTCTATTTTGTACTCTATGTAGCAAGGCTTCTGGGTTGCTCAGGGCCTTCTCTTTCTTCCAGATGTATCTCTGCGTTTTGACAATGGACAGCTCGTCCAATTAATATATTATGTTTACTTTCAAAAAAAAAAATGAAGCATAGGGAGAAAAATTTAGGCATAAAAAAGTTTGGGGTCTTCAAAGAGTAACCTCGGATCACTGACCTATTATTCTGGATACAAAGGAACCAAATGGGGCCCCTCGCGGTTCAAATTTGAGAATAAGTGGCTCCAACAGCAAAACTTTAAAGATATGGTGTGGCAAGAAAGGGAGAATGATCAAAGTAGAGGGTGGAAAGGTTACAAGATCATGATGAAGTTGAAGAAGCTTAAAGAAAAATTAAGAAATTGGAGCAAGGGTCAGGTGTTAGAAGATCATGCCAAAAAAACAGAACTAATGGAAAATCTAACGTGTTTGGATAGGAAAATGGAAACAGAGAACAACTTGGACATTCTATAAAAGGAAGAAGATAATTGAGGAGATACAAATTATGGAATGCAGACAAGAAAGAAGAAACAAACAAAGAGTCAAAATGAAATGGGCTAAAGATAATTGAGGAGATACAAATCATATGGAAGTAGTTTGAATTAAAGGATGTTAATTCAAACTACTTCCATATGATCCTATCAATAAGGAAATCCCCAGCCACTATTAATAAACTAGAGGATGAGAAAGGAAGAATGGTGGAATCAGAAACTGAAATTCAACAAATGATAACTGACTATTTTGGCCAACTATTTATGGAAAAGTCCAACATAAACTACAGTTGCAAGGTATCCTAGAAGAAGATAATAGGTGAATAGAAAGAGAGTTTGAAGAAGAGGAAATAAAGGATGTTTTCTTTAGCAGTGATGGAAGAAAGGCCCCCAACCCGAATGGTTTCACCATGTCTTTCTTCCAAAAGACGTGGGAAACAATCAAGAACAACGTCATAGCCTGCATGAAGGAATTTTATAAGGATGCTATTGTGAACATAAGAGTTAATGAGACAAACATATGCCTCATCCCAAAAAAGACTAACTCTATCAAGGTGGAGGATTACCAGCCAATAAGCCACACCACAAGCATTTATAAAATAATTGCGAAGACTCTAGGAAACAGGCTCCGGATGATCCTCTCTAAAATTGTGAGTGAGCATCAAATGGCCTTTATTCAAGACAGACAAATACTTGATACCATTTTGATAGCAAACGAAACAGTGGAAGATTATAGGGTTAATGGCAAAGAAGGCCTCCATTTGAAGGTGGATTTGCCAAAGCACATGACTCGATGAGATGGAAATTCCTTGAATTTGTAATGGAGAAGAAAGGTTTTGGGAGAAAATGGAGGAAGTGGATCCAGGGCTATTTGAAGACAGTAAACTGTTCAGTTTTCATTAATAGGAGACCTCAAGGTAAATTTAATGGATACCGAGGATTGAGGTGGAGAGACCCTCTTTCCCATTTTCTGTACACATTAACAACAGATACCCTTACGAGAATCTTTGAGAAAGCAGTAGAGGAGAAAAAGCTGGAAGGACTGTCAGTAGGGAGGAACAAAATTTAGTTAACTCACTTACGTTTTACGAATGATTGCTTAATCTTCATGAAAAATAGGAAAGAGGATATCAAGGCTACTATGAACACTATACACGCATTTTGTTTCCAAACCAATATGTCAACCAACAGGTTGGGCATAAACATAAATAGGGAGGAAGTGAATAGGATGGCAGCAGAATTAAAGGTGTTAACCGGAAGTTGGCCAGAGTTGTAGCGAGTTTCAACAACAACAGAGGAAAGACGAGATGAGAGGTGTTGTTGAGCAAGACAAGAGGTATTGTCGGGAAGAGAAATATCGCCGGGACGAGAGGCATTGCCAAGATGAGAGACACCGCCGGGATCAAAACACCATGTATGCCTGGAAGTCGGAGTATGAGGAAAGGACAAACAAAGTGGGAAAACGAACACACTGTGAAAAAGCAGGAAGGAGCGAAGAGGCGAGGCTGTATCGCAATCGAGACAAGAATCATAGCTCACAACGATACAACACAAGCCACACCAACAACAATAATCAGAAAGGAGGTCAATGGAACAAAAAACATGACAACGACATAGAAGAAGGATCACCATCACAGAAGATGAGAAATAGCCATAATAAGACAGCATCATGGAAGACTACGCTGTCAGGTACGGTGGATGAAGAAGAGGGACGGAACGGATGAATGGTGGTTATATGAAGGAAGCCTCGACATACTCAATACTTACGTCCAACCGAACCGGCCAAAACAGTAACTAGTTACTACAAAAGGAAAGGATATTCAACCCAGCTACGAGATGGTCAAACTAGGAAAGATAAGGTGCTAATAACCTCGAACGAAAAATGGTCCTATATATCCTTTCCAACATAATATAAATATTTCTCGATTTTCTACACAAAGGATTCTTGTGAAGTCATCATGCAGGAAGTTCTAAGAAACCATGATTTCCAAATAGCATTAACCAGAGAAGCAATACGGTGGGTCAATCAGAAAGTAACACAGCTACTCCAAGAGAAAACGCTAAGGAAGACCCCAGGGGTGTTTAGAGACTCAAGCTATAGTTCACTAATGGAGGCACTCGTGAATGACTGAGCGAAATTCATCAAGCTATCGAAAATGGCAAATAGATCGTCCGAAAGCATAGTCATCCCAAAGGAAAAGACAACGGAGGCTTGGCGTAACTTGTGGAAAGCGCTAAACGTGGTTATCCATGAAGAAGAGACCCGTTTGAGAAAAGAAGTTTTAGGAGAACATAAAAAGAAACAGAGCCCTAGAACGACGACAAAAGCAAAAGAGGAAGAAAGCGGGTACAAAGGGCCAAGAAAAAGGGACACGGAAGAGAAGGGGCCCCAAGAAGAAATACGACTACGAAGCAGAACCAAAGGAATGAGGACAACCTCAATAACAAGAACCAAGATGGAAAGGACTTTCTGATCATCAGGTCTTTGGATGAGACGTCCTAGCAGACCATTGCTAAATTGGTGCAGACGATGCTGCAGCACAATATACACATTCGACGGTTGGACGTCGCACGGGCCTTGCTACACTGTCAAGATAAGAGGAAAATAAGGAAACTATGAACTAAAAAATACCAAACATTGCTGGGAGGGTTCTATTTCGAAGAATGGCGTGAGGAGATGGTGCATGACGGGACTCAAATAGCGTGCAGGAACAACTGGGTTGGGGTTGAAGGAATTAAACCTAAGAAATGGAACATCCATCCATTTGATAAGATTGGAGAGAGGTGTAGAGGGTTGTTGGATATCGCACATATCACCAGCTCGGCAGAGTCAATGGAAATGGTGTTCCTTAGACTTTAGGGGTTATGATTCGAGATTCCTTCCAAAGGAATTCGAAATCTACGATGATGAGGGTATCCAGGAACTACGGTTGGTGGAGGTTGAAAAGAATTGGGGAACTTAGATCAAAGAGCTACGCCAAAAAATCTTGGACCAATTTACTGGAAAGCATCCGAAGGGCATTCTGCAGGCCGAAAAAGGCAATACGCCGAGCACCGGTCATCGGAGATCGAGATTTCCAGCATTGATGACAACGACGCACACCCCAAGGAAGAAGGTGACGTTGAGTTTCTAGGATCTGAAAAGATGTCAGGAGTGGTTGAAGGAGGCAGTCGACATACCAATGATCGAAGGGCAAAGAAGCTGAGTCAGGCAGAGGATGGCAGTCGAGATTATCTCAACCAGGAAGATAAGACAAAGAAGATGGAATAGGCTTCAAAGGAGGAGGAAGTGTGGCCCTGGGCTCAAGGTTGGCAAAAAGTGAGCGGACTAAGGACGACTAGCCCAGTCCACAACACACAAGACCCTGGGTAGAAGAATCTATGGAGAGCAGACCCACGGTCCACAGAGTTGGAACAGATGGATGGGCCAACAATTCAAAGAAAGCCCATCATCGAAGTCTACCGCAGGCTAGGAAAGGAAAGAAAATATCGAAAAAGAAACACATTAGCCCAATGGACTCGACAAGCAGGACCCAGCAACACAGAATGAGAATCTAAGTCTTATTATAATGACGATTATAATAAGGATGGATTGGAGACTGTTCCTAAGACGCCGATCACGGAAGCTGCGTACACGGAGCAGACACCGGACCAAGAAGAGAAACGGAGTACCGAGAAGAGAATGAAGCTCAAATACAAGTACGCAATTCTAACCTAGCTCCCACCCTATCCACTTTCTCAAGTGAACCGGATGAGCCACAAGAAGATGCTACCTCCTCGAGGCACCCAAATATGGTGAGATACCTAAATCACGAGAAGATGGTGACAGTGGAACAGTCAAGAGGCTTACTGGAGGGTGAAAGACAAATGATGACCAAGTAGGAGGAGGAAATTCAAGGCAAAAGTACTCAACAAATCAAATATGAGAGGGTACGGGACTTCCTTCTGTCGATCAACGCCCAGATGGTGGTTGTTCACTAAAGAACAGCATCTGGTTTTGTGGGTTGTCCTGTGTTCGTGAACATTTTAAGCTAGAGCATTCGTGGGTGTGGGCGGGAGGAAAAGAAACGCCTAATAAGGAAGACTGTGGCCGCTGCAAAGGCAGACTTAATATCGTTGTAGGAAACAAAAAAAGAGGTCTATGAACCACATATGACTGCGTCCCTATGGAAGAAAAGATTCACTGATTGGGCCACTCTCCCAGCAACAGGAACGGCTGGGGGTATCATTATCATGTGGGACACTAGAAATATAAAAGTCATGGAAAGACGAGAAGGTACTTATTCCCTGTCCATAAAATTCAGGAGAAGAGAAGAGGAGTGGCATTGGTTCACAGCTATTTGTAGCCCTTGCGACCAAAAAGGAAAGGAGGATTGTTTGATTGAAATTGTTGTCCTATCTTCTAGCATCCAAGGCCCCTGGTGTGTGGGAGGAGACTTCAATATGGTAAGGTCTACCACTGAAAAAAAAAAAGGACAGTCAGCATATAACAGCCACTATGAGGTTGTTTGAAGATCGGATAAACGACATGCAATTATTTGAGCTTGTGTTGAAGAATCTGACTTACACATGGAGCAATGGTTGGGATAAGGCTGCTATGTCTAAACTGGATAGATTTTTGTGCAATGGAGCGTGGAGTGAGAAATTCCAACAGCAGAGAGTTTGGGGTCTACAGAGGATAACATCATATCATTGGCCAATTGTGCTGGACACTAAACAAGTTCAGTGGGGCCCCTCCCCTTTCCGATTCAACAATGAGTGGTTACCTCAGAAGAAAATGCTTCTAATGATGTAAAAGGAATGGGATAAGGAGTCTCACAAGGGTTGGGAATGATATAAAATCATGCTGAAACTCTAGAATTTGAAGAAAAAGCTTAAGAAGTGGGTGAAAGGGGAAGCTGTGACGGATAGGGCAAAAGAAAATGACCTTAAATCTCGTCTAATAGATATAAATCATAGACTGGAGTTGGAAGAAAACAGTCAGCTTTTGGAAGAAAGAAGACAACTGGTGGAGGGCCTCCAGGATATTGAATGCAAACATGAAAGACTATGCAAGCAAAAGGCAAAGATAAAGTGGGTTATAGAGGGGGATGTCAACTCCAAATTTTTTCATCGGATCCTGTCACTTCGACAATCCCGGGCCATCATATCTAAGCTGGAAGATACGAAGGGCACTTGGTAGATTCTGAAGAGGAAATTTATAACCTAATTGTGCAGCACTTCTCTGATCTGTAGGAGGACAAGAGATTTGATAAATGGAAGGTTGAAGGGCTTGATTGGCAACCTTTGACAGAAGAAGACGATAAATGGCTTGAAAGAAATGTTGAGGAAGAAGAAATAAGAGAAGTTGTCTTCAGTTGTGATAGAAGGAAAGCTCCAGGACCGGATAGTTTTACCTTGGCCTTCTTCCAACGAAATCAAGAAAGACATTCTAGCTTGCATGAGGGAGTTCTACAAAGATGGAGTCATAAATAGAAAGACCAATGAGACATACATATGTCTCATACCAAAGAAGACGAACTCTTTGAAGGTGGAAGACTTTAGGCTTATTAGCCTAACAATTAGTCAATACAAAATCATTGCTAAAGTGTTGGCAAATCGCCTACGCAATGTCCTCCACAAAACAGTGAGTGACTATCAGCTAGCCTTTGTCAAAGATCGACAAATAAGGGACACAATTATGATTGCCAACGAAGTAGTTGAAGAGTACCGAGTTACTAGGAAACAAGGTTTTCTGCTGAAAGTCAATCTAGCTAAAGCCTACGACTTAGTTAGATGGAGTTTTCTAGATGTTGTTATGCAACGAAAAGGCTTTGGGGAATTATGGAGGAGGTGGATTTGGGGATGCTTGAGGACAGTCAATTATTCCATTTTTATAAATGGAAGACCAAGGGGGACGTTCAATGGGTATAGGGGGCTGAGACAAAGGGACCCCCTATCCCCTTTCCTATTTACCTTGGTGGTTGATACTCTTACAAGAATCCTACACAAAACTGTCCAAGCAGAATGTGTTGCATGCTTTCAGCTTCCTAACTGGAATGCGAATTAATGGAGCCAAGAGCCAGCTACTAGGACTTAATATTAATGAAGATAAGGTTGTAGCTAAGGTTGAGTCCTTAAGGGTCTCCCCGGGAAAATAGCCCATCATATATTTAGGTCTCCCTCTTGGTGGGAATCCATATAAGGTCGAATTTTGGGATCCAATGATACGCACAATAGAATGGAGAATCGCAGGATGGAAAAGAAGTTACTTATCTAGAGGAGGAAGACTATTACTCCTGCGAACAGTGCTGGAAGCATTGCCAACCTACTTTATGTCGGTGTTCTAGATACCAAGGATAGTGGCAGCCAATATCGAAAATCTGATGAGAAAATTCCTATAGAATCATGAAGACTCAGAGAAAAGGCAAAGCATGGTTCGGTGGAAACAAGTCAGCCAAGACATAAGTAAAGGGGGGTTAGGAGTGGGGGGAGTGATAAGGCAGAATTTAGCTTTGAGAGGGAAGTGACTGTGGAGGATGTTGGAGAAATCGAACACTTTGTGGGCTAGAATAGCGTGCAACATCCATGGTTCAAAAGAATATGGGAAAGAGGCAGGCGTTAACAGAAAATGTAGCCACCGATCCCCTTTGAAAAACATGTGTACAATCTATGATCAATTTAAACCCTACATAGTTTGGCAAATTGGAAAAGGGGATCAAGTCAGATTCTGGACGGACAATTGGTGTGGACAAGAGCCACTCAGAGTAAGATATCCTAATGTTTACAGATTAAGCAATAGGAAACAAGACACAGTTTCAGACTTAAGAATGAGCACTATATTGGAAGGGAGGACACAATGGAGTTGGAACCTTCATATATCTAGCAATGTGAATGACACTACAATGGAAGAGCTTGGGGACCTACTTCACTCCCTAAAAAATATCTATTCCACCGATAGCAGCGCAGAGGAGAAGCCTTGTTGGATAAAAGACCAGAGCAGAAAGTTCACGGTTAGATCCTTCATGAGACAACTGAGTGACCAGCAGACTGGGCTACAACATTCATCTATGGACTTTATCTGGACTGCAAGAGTGCCAATGAAGGCTAGAATCCTAATGTGGCTCATCCATATGAATAAGCTGAAAACTTACAGAAACGACTTCCTCACTTTAGTTTGAATCCGTCCATTTGCCTTCTATGCAAGAACCACATGGAGACAATCCAACACTCGATGGCGGAGTGCGACATGGTGAAATTTGTGTGACAACAATGGACGCAGATTCACCCCGCCCTCATTCCAGCTGATTCTCAGTCACTATTCAGCATTCCGAAAAGGGTTATCGAAGGACATATGGGACCATATTGGAAGGTGCTGGTGGCAGCCATATTTTACACATATGGGAAGAACGAAATTCTAGACTATTTTTGGACAAACTGAAATATGCAAGGTTGATGTGAGAAAGATCGAATATCCTGTTTGCAACATGGATTTTAAGTAACAAAATAGGTTTAGGTTACTCTTTTGGGGAATGATTGTATAAGGGGGAGAGTATATCACATTCTCTATAGCTTTTTGTTTCAATTCTTGTATTCTGGATATCTCATCCAGCTATCTGTGCTTCTAAAGTTATGTACTATCTTTTTATTATTAATATAATTTTAGTTTCTGTTTCATAAAAAAAAAAAAATGAAAGTTGGCCGATGCAGTATTTGGGTTTTCCTTTAAGGGGAAACCTAAATAAAACTATTTTTTGGGAACCGGTGATCCAAACCATAAAAAGAAGAGTTGCGGGGTGCAAGAAAAGTTACCTTTCAAGAGGAGGAAGACTCCTCTTATTGAAGACAGTTCTGGAAGCTATTCCAACGTATTTCATGTCAACATTCAGAATGCCGAAGAAGGTTGCAAGTATTATAGAAAGAAATATGTGGACCATGTGGAAGCGGGTTGTGGCCAATGGAGCAGGATTTCGTGTAGAAGCAAGAGCAAAAGAAGGATCAAAACCTGGTAAAATGGGAATAGCTATGTAAAGATATGCAACAAGGCGGTCTTGGCATAGGTAACATGATAAAAAGGAATATAGCCTTAAGAGGGAAATGGCTATGGCGCATTCGGGAACAGCCGTGCTCATTGTGGGCAAAGGTGGTAAGAAGCATTCACAGGTAGAAAGCATATGGAAGAGAAGCTGGTCTTAACAGAAAAAGCAGTTTCAAATCTCCATGGAAGGCTATTTTCAGCGTACACAACATATTTAGGCCTCACACAAGATGGAAAGTGGGAAAAGGTGACCATGTGGACTTTTGGAAAGACATGGTGTGGAATGGAAAGCTTGAAGGACATGTTTCCAAATGTTTACAAGATATCCAGCAAACATGGAGCTTCAATATCAGAATTCACGACTTGCAGCAAAATGGAGGATAGGGACCACTGGGGGTGGAATTTACACCTATATAGGAATGTAGGAGACGACCACATAGAGGAATTTAGTGAGATGTTGAACAACTTAAACAATTTCCTGCTAGCAGTTGGAGAAGACCGACCCGTGTGGATTGGGGAGTCAAGGGCAGGCTTTTCAGTCAGGTCTTTCATGGAGAAACTAAATGCAGAAAATACAAATCAGTCGGACCCTACAGCTATTTTCATTTGGAAGACCAAAGCTCCCATGAAAGCTAAAATCCTAGCGTTGCTACTTAGTCTAAACAAACTGAATAGTGCAGAAAATCTTCAAAAGAGGCTTCCAACCATACTCTAAATCCCTCAATATGCTTTTTATGCAGGAACAACTTGGAAACCACCCAATATTGTTCAGCGAGTACAGCACGATGCATGACATGTGGAAGAGGTGGGAACAGAAACATAAGAGTATGATTCCTCCTCCTACGAACAACATGTTCAAAGTTTCGGACAACATCTCTCTAAACCAGCTTCATCAGTATTGGAAGACAGTTTTGATAGCTATATGGTACAGCATAATGGGAAGAGAGGAACGCCAAGGCCTTTTTGGAAGTAACAAAATCGGAACGAATAATATAAAAGAGATCTAACATTTTGCTTGCTACGTGGAAACCCAAACATCAAATTGGTAGACTATGCTCGAACATCATTCACAAGTTGGTTGAAGCTCAAACATCAAATCTTTATCGAATTTGGATCATCACAAATTGGTAGACTATGTAAACGATTTTGGAATATTGAGCAAACTAGCACTGTCACAACATAACACCAAGATTTCAAATTGATGCAAGCAACCATTGTAGGACTGTCAAAGAAAGTGTTGTACAGCACCCCGTTAAAGGTCTTAAACCAAACATTCGAGCAAAAAATCCAAGTATTAAAAATCCATCCATCTTGGTTCAATATGGAGACCACACAAGTTATTGAAGAAAAATAAATATGGCCTTTAGATTTATTCATAAACCAATAATGACTAAAGCCTTTCAACCCTTCTCGTAGACAACTTGCAACAGAAATAAAGAAATCAATCTCTAACCCTCTCAACCAAATCATGGAAATGCAAACACCGTTATGGTGGCGCTCATCGATGGGAAGGAAAGGAAATTAACCTAACACTGTCAAGAGTCCAAAGTTGACACACTAAGGAGCTATATTTCCTATGTGACAAGAAATTCAATATAAGTCACAAATGCAAGAAAGAGATACAATTTCTCATGATGAGCAAAGACGAACACATTGTGCTCAAAGGCAATGATTCAGCTCGTGATCTAGCTATTGACAATCCAAATCTACCATCCAATCTCACCAAAGTCAGGCTCTGTCTTCTCAACTCAATGATGGGGTTGACAGTGCTAGAACAATGAAAATCGAGGCCACTATTGGATCGAAGGTCACCACCATGCTAATCTATAGTGGTGCAACATGTAATTCCATGGTGAAGGAACTTGTAGTCGAGCTCCAACTTCATTTATAGACCACAAACAATTATAGTACGGAGATGGGGACGAGATTGGTTGTTTGTAGTGGAGAAGATGCAAGGTACAATGGTAGTAGAAGTTTTTTGGCCATTAAAACTAAGAAGCACAAATTTATCCTTGAAATGAAATGTTATCCACTTTGGGTATAATTGATGTTGATTGGCATTAATTGGTAACGCGGACTCCTAAGGGTGACTACATTATAATTCTCTTGATGACCCGTACTTGTGTAAATTGGCAGTTTCTTCGAAAACCATGTTCAAGGAGATCCAACATCAAGGGTTGGGGGTGATCATAGAATTGTGGTCATTTGTCACTGTTGTGAACATGGTGGATTTGGTCTCGGCTGCTTCAACATGGCAAGAGAGCTTATTAGCCCACTTTCTGAAGGTGCTTGAGCCTATCATAGAGTTGCCACCAACCATGCAGTATGCCTACAAATATGATACCCGGGACTGAACTTGTGAATGTTAAGCCTTACAAGTACCCAGAATTTCATAAGAACAAATTTGTAAGATTGGTTAGGGAGATGTACTCAACCGACATCATACAATTGAGTACTAGTTCCTTTTCGGGCCTAGTTTTATTGGTCAAGAAAAAAAAAAAGTTGGCCTTTTGTATGAATCATCACGCTCAAGGCAACAAGGTCCTTGATCAATTCCTATTTTAATGATTGATCAGCTTTTGGATGAGCTTAATGGAAGCACGATATTCTCTAAGCTGGATTTAGAATCTAGCCACCACCAAATCTGAGTAAAGAGAAAGACATCCCCAAGACTGTATTTCACGCTCACAAGGGTCACTATGAGCTTTTGGTGATGGTTTTCAGCCTCACCAACGCACCAACAACATTCCACTCCCTCATTTGTTTTGCTATGTTTTTATGTTATCCTAATTTACAACTCCGATGTGGCAGCCCATGAATCACACTTGAAGCATGTGGTCTCAATGTTGGACGCTAACAACCTGTGTATCAACGTCAAGAAACAGGTATTGAGCAATGTCAAGTGAAGTACCTTGGTCATTGGGCCTTGGAGAAAGGTGTTTCAGCTGATCACAACAAGACTATGTGATGCTTAAGTGGCCTGTCCCTACTATTTTGCATGAACTTTGGGGTTTCCTAGGCCTCACTAGCCATTACCACCAGATTGTTAAGGGCTCCAATGAGGATGTATGGCAATTGAAGCAGCCATTAAAGAAGGATTCCTTCCATTGGGATTATGAGGCAGAAAAGGATGTTCATCAACTGAAATGAGCGACTGTTGCCCGTCCTCGCCTCACTAGACTTTACTCAACCATTTTTCTGGGAGATTGAAGCGCTTGAGTTTGGTTTGGGGGCTGTTTTAAAGCAAAATATGCAACCAGTCGCTTATTTCATTAAAGCCTTGTCACCATGACGTCACTAAGGCAGTGTATGAACGCAAGATGATGGCAATGGTGTTAGCTATCAAGAAACAGCAGCATCATTTGTTGTGATAAACAAAAGAGTCTAGGGGGATAGCCTTACCCAAGTAAACGGGAGCAGCACGAACGATGGAACGAGGGAGAACAAAGAACTCCGGACGATGGAGAACCCAGGACGTCAAGGGTGAATGGATAACCGGAAAAGATGCACGGACAAGGATAACACAAAGAGACAACCATCTTACACGAAGGAAGGAGAGGAGTATCTCAACGGAACATGGACGAGAAGACAAGAAACACCGGAACGACAAAGGGGGTCAAAGGAAATACGAAACGGATGGATATTATGGAATGAAACAGTCGTGGAAACAGGCATTAACACGACAAAACATAGAAACAGAAGATGACAAGGAATGGATACTAGTGACACGTAAGCGGAGAAGGAATCCACAATACAAGATGGAGCGTGCACCGGAAGGAGTAACCTGTTACCATAAAAGGAAGGAATATTCAAAAGTTTTAATGAAGGGTGGGGACACCAACGGAAGGGCTGTAAGGTCGTCACACGAGGTTTTAAGGTCGTCACACGAGGTTTTAAGGTCATCGAATGGAGAATGGTCGTATGTATCCTTCCCAACGAAGTATAAATTTTTCTCGGTATGTTTCACGACTGATTCGGAGGACATTATATTTCAGGAAGTTAATAGGTCACGGCACTTTCAAATCGTCTTGTCAAGGGAAGCAATACAGTGGATAAAGACGAAGGTGAAGACAGAGTTGCTAGACGGAAAGCCAAAACCAAGAACAGGGGTGTTCAGAGGAACAGGGTACAGTTTACTCATGGAGGTGCTGGTAAACGAAAGAGGAAGGTTCCTTAAGCTAACAAAAATGGTGAAGAGCCAGGATGAGAACATAGTCATTCCGGAAGAGAGACACACTGAAGCTTGGAGGAACTTATGGAAGGCCCTGGATTTGGTGATTAGAGAAGAAGATGTTAAGCTCACGAAAGCAAGAATGAAGGAAATGGAGGTGGAAAGAACAAGAAGCCATACCAGGGAGGAAGAAAGGAAGGCAACAGAGGAGAGGAAACGTAACAAAGGAAAGTGGGAACGCATGGAAGAGGGGCGAGGACGACTGAGAGGAAGTGGTAATAGGAGAAATGATGAAGGCAAAGATTTCCTTATCATTCGCACAACGGATGAGACGTCGTGGAGGACAATAGAGTTATCCATCCGACGAATGCTGAAATGGGAAATACATATTAGATGTTTAGATGTTGCAAGGGCCTTCCTTCACTGCTACGACAAGGAGGAGATTCGGAACATACAAGCGGAAAAACTGAACGCTACGATCGGGGGCTTCTATTTTGAAGAATGGAACAAAGAGTAGGAGATTGGAAGAGCCAAGGTAGCTTGCAGAAACAATTGGATGGGAGTTAAAGGCATAAGTCCGGATAAATGGCACGTTCACACTTTTGATAAAATCGGGGAGATGTGTTGTGGATTGCTGGACATAGCAAGCATAACAAGCTCGGCGGAATCCATGGAAATGGCATTCCCGCGACTAAAAGGCCATGAGTCTGGATTCCTCCCGAAGGAGTTCGAGATATACGACGATGACGGTATACAGGAGCTCCGGCTGGTGGAAATTGAAAGAAACTGGGGAGCTGAGATAACGGAACTCCGGCAACAAATCATCGACCAGTTCACCGAAAAATATCCAATGGACATCGTGCGGCTAAAGGAGTGGCGGTACGCCGGTCGGAGGAACGATGAGATTATGTTGTCAAGCTCGGAGGACAGTGACGAGAATCTCAAGGAAGAACGGTGGACAAGAGAGCCTGAATGGAAGGCGATGTCAGGCCGCGAAGCAGGTTCGAAAGTTCGGTGGACCAACAGGAAACAGATAATGATCCCTGACGCTCTTACGGACGACAGAGGTGGGCCTAGTCGGGTTAAGGGGAAAGGAAAACGGGTGGATTGGGGGAGTCAAGAAATTCAGGAGAAGCGGATCGGGTCAAGAGCCAACCGAAGCCCGAATATCTCGCTCCACAGAGAGTTAGCAAACCCGGAATACACAAGTGGGCCTAGTGAAGAAAGCCTGACCCGCAGATGGAGGGATAAAGGGTTGGCGGACTGGCAAGGAAAAACGCAGCCCAGTCTAAAAGTCTATAGACGAAGGAGCAGCGAAGAAAAGAAGAAACGGACCAGTGCAATGGTACGTTGGGCCAAACAAGGAGAAGAACTGGAGTCCTCGGAATCGAATATGAAATCGATTCCGGAACAGGATGAAGAAGATGACCAGGAAGAGTCGGAAAGAGTCTTGGAAATGCAAAACACGGATGTGGAATACACAGAAGCTGAGACGGGGCCGGGGAGCGAAACCGAACTTCATGAAGAAACAGACCATGACTAGGTACGCAATCCCTACCTTGCTCCAACTCTCCCTCTCCTTTCTAGTGAGTCGGAAGAATCTCAGAGGAATAACGAGATATTGTGGGAAAGAAGTGGAGAACAAGAGGAGGACAATAGGAGAAGAACTCGATATATATTTGAAGGGGAAACACAGATGATAAGTAACCAAGGACGAAACGAGTGGGACGAGGAGGCTCAAACGACGGAGTACGAGAGGGTTCGTGATTTCCTGTTGTCGATTAACACCCAGCTGGTGGAAGCATGAAGGGGTTTTTTAGTGGGGAATTTCCAGTCTTATGAAGATTCTCAGCTGGAATATAAGAGGGTGTGACAGGGAGGACAAGAGAAGATCGATCAAGAGGACTATTGCTGCAGCCTAGGCGGATTTAATAGCCATTCAAGAAACTAAGAGAAGGGAGTTAGATCGCAAGACGATTGGACAAATATGGAAGAACAAGTTTGTAGAGTGGCTGACGAAACCAGCTGAAGGTAATTCTGGGGGGATGGTGATCATGTGGGATACTCGGAAATTTAGTGTGGTGGACAGCAGAGTGGGGTCCCATTTCATATCTATCAGAGTTGAGGATGGTGACCAGGGCAGTTGGTGGTTTACAAATGTCTACAGTCCTTGTGATATCTAGGGGAAAGAGGACTGTCTGATTGAAATAGCTGCTCTTTCGACCTCTGTCAGAGGACCTTGGTGCATAGGTGGTGATTTTAATATGAATAGGAGCATGGAGGAGAAGAAGAATAATCAACATATGTCGACCTCTATGAAAATGTTCAATGAATGGATTAGGGATATGCAGTTAAGTGAACCAGAAATGAGAAATATAAAGTTTACCTGGAGTAATGGCAGAAGCAGTCCGACCATGTCTAAGCTGGATAGATTTCTATGCAATCAGGAATGGGGGGAGAAATTCCAGCAACAGCATGTCTGGGGTTTACACCGCACAACATCAGATCATTGGCCAATCATGCTAGACACTGATCAAACAAAATGGGGTCCTGCTCCATTTCGATTTAACAATGAATGGCTCAAGCAGGCCAAATGCATAAAGATGATAACTTCAGAATGGGTAAACTTTCAGAGCCAAGGATGGGAAGGATATAAAATTATGCAAAAGCTGCAGCACCTGAAAGGGAAGTTAAGGAAGTGGGCGAGGGAGCAGATGGAGGAGGATAAAGCTAAGGAGTCAACTCTGAAAGAGAACCTTAAGATCCTAGACAGAAGACTGGAAAGAGAGGAAGGTGAGCAGCTTCTGGAAGACCGAAGGAAAATAGTGGAGGAGATTTATATCCTGGAATGTAGACATGAGAGGGCCTGTAGACAAAAAGCAAAACTTAAATGGGCTAAAGAAGGGGATGTTAATTCAAAATTCTTCCACATAATTCTTTTTATAAGGAAATCTAGAGCAGTAATCTCCAAAATGGAGGACAGAGATGGAAATTTGATTGACAAAGAAGAGGATATCCAGAATTTAATCATAAATTACTTCTCTGAGATGGTCATGGAACCAGTTAAGGAGAAATGGAAGGTGGAGGGATTGGATTGGCAGTAGATTTCTCCAGACAAAAGTCATTGGCTAGAGAGAGAGTTTGAAGAGGAGGAGATAAGAGAGGTTGTATTCAGCTGTGAGGGGGACAAAGCTCCAGGTCCTGACGGTTTTACTATGGCTTTTTTCCAGTATAACTAGAATACGGTCAAGGAGGACATCTTGGCGTGTATGAAAGAGTTTCACAATAATGCAATGGTAAATAGAAAGGTAAATGAAACTTATATTTGCCTAATTCCTAAAAAGACAAACTCTATGAAGGTGGAAGATTTCAAACCAATTAGCCTCACAACCAGTCTTTACAAAATTATTGTCAAAACCTTGGCAAATAGGCTGCGAAAGTTTCTTCCTGAAACAGTTCGTTGAGAATAGATAGATAACGGAAGCAATTCTGATTGCTAATGAAGTTGTGGAAGACCAAAGAACAAAAGGAAAGGAGGGGTTTGTTCTGAAGGTAGACCTAGCCAAGGCTTATGATTCGGTAAGATGGAGTTACTTAGACTCGGTCTTACAACAGAAAGGTTTTGGTAACAGATGGCGAAGGTAGATTCAGGCGTGTCTACAAACAACTAATTATTCTATCTTTATTAATGGGCGTCCGAGAGGAAAGTTCAATGGTTATCGAGGTTTGAAACAGGGAGATCCTTTATCTCCATTTCTGTTCACTTTGGTAGCAGATACCCTCACCAGAATCATTCAAAAAGCTGTACAAGTGGGGAAAATGGAAGGAGTAGAAGTGGGGAAGAATAAAATTCAGCTCACCCATCTACTGTTTGCGGATGACTGTATTCTGTTTGTACCCAACAAGGAAGAACAGGTGGAAGTGGTAAAGAAAGTAATTATGGCTTTCGGTTTTTTAACTGGCATGAGAATAAACGGGGGGAAAAGTCAACTGATAGGCGTGAATGTTCCTGAAGCTATGGTGGCCAATACAGCTGAAAGATTACAAGTTTCCCAAGGATCATGGCCAATCAAATACCTAAGCTTACCGATGGGAGATAATCCTTACAAAATCAGTTTTTGGGACCCAATGATCCAAACAATAAAAAGGAGAATAGCAGGATGGAAGAAAAGTTACTTATCAAGAGGGGGAAGATTACTTTTGCTGAAAACTGTTTTGGAGGCATTACCAACATACTTCTTATCAGTTTTCAGACTGCCAAAAACAGTGGCAGGCCACATAGAGAAGCTTATGCGTGATTTTTTGTGGAAGAATGAAGATTCAGAAAAGGGGCATAACATGGTAAGGTGGGAACAGGTTAGTAAAGACATAAATAAGGGAGGACTAGGTGTTGGAGGCATGATTAGAAGGAACATGGCTCTAAGGGGCAGATGGCTATGGAATATGATGATAAATCCTCAAGCAATGTGGGCCCGGATGGTGAAAAGTATACATGGTGAAAAAGCCTTTGGAAGAGAGGCAGGTTTGAATCAAAGAGCAGTCACCGATCCCCGTGGAAAGACATTTTCAGTCTCTATGGAAAATTCAGAAAACATATCACTTGGAAGGTTGGGAGAGGCAATCATGTGAGATTTTGGAAGGATATATGGTGTGGAGAGGATATTCTTCAAAATAAATTCCCTAACATCTATAGATTGTCACAAAAAAAGGATGGAGTGATATCAGAATTCAGAAATCAAAGTGAGGGAGAAAGGAATAGTCCATGGGGATGGAACTTGCACATTTCCAGCAATGTGAATGATATTCATATGGAAGAATTGGGGGAACTTCTGAATACTCTTCAAAGGTTCCATATAAGCAACATTATGGAGGAAGATAAGCCCTTGTGGAATGAAGACCCTAGTAGAAGATTTTCTGTTCAATCTTTTAGAAGCCAACTTTCCAACCATGAAAGGAGAAGTCAAAGTGGGCCAGTGAACTTCATTTGGAAATCAAAAATTCCAACGAAGGCAAAAATTCTGTTGTGGTTAATTAGCCAAAATGGCTTGAAAACTGATGACAACTTACAAAAAAGATTTCCTAATCTTAATCTGAACCCGTCCATGTGTCACATGTGCAGGAAAAAGGAAGAAACAGCACATCACCTTTTTAATGGATGCGACATGGCTTGCAGTGTGTGGAGACAGTGGAAGCAGCTTAACAGTGCGTTGATTCCTCCAACTGAAGACAATATGTTTCAGATTCCAAGTAGTGAAATTCCTCCAAAATTGATACCATACTGGAAAATTTTGGTGGCAGCTGTCTGTTATTCCATATGGGAAGAAAGGAATAACCAAATTTTTGTAGGAAAAAAGAGAACGGAACGAATGTTATGGGAAAGGTCTAGTATGTTGTTTGCTACCTGAATTAGTGTTACTAAATTAGGACTTGGGTATACTCTAGGGGAATGGCTTTGTAAAGGGAGGAATATTTTATGCTCCATGTAATCTGTTTTGCTTGATGGTCGGACTTCTTGTCCGGCATGTAATCCTTTTATTTATATATATATATATATATGAGTTTCCTTTTTCAAAAAAAAACAGCAGCATCATTTGTTGGATAGGCACTTCATCATTCATATTGATCAGTGCAGTTTGAAACATCTACTAGAGCAGCGTGTCATTCTACCCAAATTTGAAAAAGTGATTCACAAAGATTCTTGGCTATGATTTTAAGATCTTGTACAAAGTGTCATACAAACTTCGCAGTTGACACTTTGTCTCGCATTGCAGATCGTGATGATCCCTCTCTTGCTGTTGTTACAATTGCCTGTTTGCTGGACACTTCTAAAATTGAACAAGTGACCGTTGATCAGCATTTGCAGCAAATTAAAATTAAATTGCAGCAAGACCCTGCATCTTGGCCTAAACACACATGGCTGCAAGGTCAACCATTGTACAAGAACCGGATTATGTAGGTGAACTTAGCAAAACCTTTTCAAAACTACATGAGATCAGCTGCATTGACTGCTCCCACCATTCAACAATATCAAGGTTAAATTGACAATCTTACAAGTTCAAATACTTAAAGTCCTGTTTGGTTTTCTCTATTCATGTCATATTGATATTTTAGGTCTTCTGCATCTATTGCTATTGTTAGTTATTCAAAACATCTCTGTGATAGGCTTGGCATCATACCAAATCAATTTAACATTATTTTCGGTGCTGCTTACATTCACAACCATATTTTTTGTAGTTCCCTATCTGTGTCAGTAATTCTATTCTCAGAATACGATTCGAAAGAGGAAAGCAACAAAAATGAGAGGAGTGGTGTCAGAGAATGGAATTAAGACTAATGAAAAAATTGAATATAAGGAAATTATAGTGTTGCAATATATGAAGTGGGAACTAGAAAGAATGTGGATACTTCCTCATATTTTATTAGCCATTCCTTTAGTTATTCTACTCATTATTTTTCATTATCTATGAGCTAAAAAACATTCTAAACACAAATCTATTACATGTCAGCTGCATGTCGTCCTCAAAATATAATATTAGTGTCCGTGATGCTCCTTTCTTTTTTTTTTCTACTGTTTTCAGGAGATATTACATTTTATAAGTTTACCAAAATTTTAAAAAGATATTTGATACCATTAAAAAAAAATGGAAGTTTTAGTCAGCTAGTCCCTATCTTCTATATTCAGCAAAAACCATTTAAGGAAAACCAATAAAGAGTCACCCACAGTAAATTATTATCCTTCCTTCTACATCACTCAACTAAGCGTGTTTACGTACCATAAAAAGAAGTTAGTATCATTTCCATAAACCAACTTCTGAAATTATTGGCAAATTATTAACATACAAAGAGATGTTTGAATTACATAATATGGTAATACCTCATATGAACCATAACCATATAGCAGCATTGGATCAGACCCATCAAGCCTTACAAGATTCTTCTGATAAACAACTGAAATAGGAATGTGGGTACCATCTGAAGCAGTAGCCCATCTTCTCTCAGTCACATAATTTGATGCATTAAAACCACCTAGTACCTGGGTGAGATCTTACATGGATCACCACAACAAAATACTGCAATATGCAACAAAAATTTCAAGAACAAGGACATCCAACTTAAAAAGGAGTATAAAGATGAAATAAATCCTTCCTGCGTAGATAATGAAACAGATAACTATTGGATACAACAAACCCAAATGAAGGCCATAATAACCGCAAAAGCCAAATAAAAGGAACATGAAATGTAATATAGCATGCTTTTGACTTGATTTATTTAGACCAGTCTCAAATGTTAACACGATCTTTTTTCTTCTTTTTTTTTTTTTTTTTTTTTTGACAAGAAACATGGAATATATTGGCATAATCACAATATAGAAAAGGAAAAAAGAGAAACCACAAGGATGAGATATCCAGCAGAATTACAAGCTAGCCAAATTATTGTCCCATTTCTGCACCCACTCCTCAAAGCTATAATTTAGAGACAGCTTGTAGAAGTAGATCCAACCTGCCAAAAAATAAAAAATAAAAAAGATGTTCTGGTCCCATAGCTTGTTGATCTTTGAGTGGCTCCCCTTAAATATTCGATTGTTCCTTTCCTCCCAAATACAGGACCAAGTAGCAAAATCTCACACTACTCAGAAACAAGAAAAAAGATGCACTTGATGATTCCAAGTGCAGGAGTGTGGATTGCCAGCCAACCCACAAGTCCTTCAGAACATTACAACCACCAAATACATAATTAATTATCTCCTCAGTCATTCTTAGCACGATCCATACATGCAGTCACATCTTCGTATCCATCTTGTTCACTACTCGTCCTGCCATCCTCTCAAGCCAAGTTCTAAACGGGAACACCAATTCCAGTATTGCTGTTATCTTCAAGATCAGTCGCAGAAACATGTTTGTCAGTAATGCTCAAAGGAATCACCTGACTGGGCCCCTCAGATTGCCAACCCTCCCAACTGTCACCATTCCAGGTTTGAACTTAGTGGACTATGTCTAGCCAAACATTTCTTTCCTTTATGAAGGCTTGACTAAACTCTCTACATTGATCCTCCCAGATTTTGCTTTTATGAGGAGATCCATGGACATTAGCTCATCAGTGTGCTGGATCATGTGTCCACCAAAGATCTTGGAGTGTCCATTGCAGGCCAAGTCAGGATCCACACCCTAAGACTGCAGAAACTGAGCTCAGCTCATAGGCCCATCCTTCTTGAGATCTTGATTAAATCCAACTGATTTGTCTCTAGCTCTACCATGCGTCTTTCTTCCATTCCTTTGTCATGAAAGGTGCTAGGACATAAACTGCCACACAGTGTTTTCAAGAGCCTGAGGCAATAGCAAGGTAATTTGCCCTGCTATGTAATGGATAGCCTAGACAAAACCTAGACAAGGTTTAGCAATCAAAAGATATCTATTTATAGGTCTCCACAATTCCATGAACAATTAATAAAAAAGATTTATATATGTGTATGTGTGTGTTAACATCATTCAAGATATTTGATGAAATTGAAAGCTTACTTCCGTGTCTAACAAAAATATTGGGACAGCAAATGTCTATCACCAAAGGTTTAAAAGATGCTCGCTAACAATTATCAAAACAGAGATGGGTTGGAGGCACATGACAAACAGAGGACGGCAAGCAAATAGCGGAGGGTGAGTGATCGAAGGAAGGATCACGACAGATGGGTGGAGAAAAAGAGATGGATTGCAAAGGAATACAAATGGTGAGCACCGAAAAGGGCAGCGATGAACGATAGAGAACGCAATACGAGAGGAGAAGAACAGAAAAAGAATCAGGAAATGAATAGCCGGACACAAAGGAGACCGTTACGGTGAATAGCAAGACACTAGAGTAACAATTAGAAAGGCCAAAATCGGATATCGAGGTTATAATGAGCTGCCCAAAACAACAGAGAACGACGAGTGGACTCTGGTCAAGAGAAAGAAACGGAGTAGTAAATCCCAAAATGACAGAAGTCGACTGGAAACCTCACATTCCAGTCAACAAAATATGAAAATAAGAACACTTCACCCAAGAATTGGTCAAGGCAATAAATGCCAAGTGAGGAGTTCGACGAACGAGGAATGGCACTATGTGTCCTTCCCAACTAGACATAAATACTTCTTGATATGCTTTACAAAGGATAGTCAAGAGATGGTGTTTCAAGAAGTAACAAGAAATCAACACTACCGTATTGCAGTGACCAGAACGGTGGTAATCTAGGTGAAAAAAAGGGTAGAGAAGATATAGAAAGAGAACGAAAGCTACAAAAACACAGGTTGTAACAACCCGGGCCTACCGTAATGATATTGTTCCCACCTTAGCCACCACTAACTGGGTGTAGGGTTTTGTTCTTGGCAAAACTCGAATCTGAGTCTCCTAAAAGTGTTCGGCACAATGAAACATCCTTGAATGTGCATCCCAAGAATCCCCTTAGAGTCGGACCGATGTGGGATATTACAATCCACCCCCCTTGGGAGTAATCTTGTCCTCGAGATTCACACCTCCGATACACACAGAGCGGCTCTGATATTTATTTATAAAAACCCAGGCTTACCATGACAATATTGTCCCCACCTTAGCCACCACTGACTGGGTGTAGGGTTTTGTTCTTAGCAAGACTCGAACCTGAGTCTCTGAAAAGCGTTCGACACAATGAAACACCCTCAAATACACATTTAACCTAGGAATCATCTTAAAGCCGGACCGATGTGGGATATTACATGAGTGTTTTCCGAGGAGCAGGTCTTACAATCTTAATGGAAGTATTGGATAACGACAATGGTAGATACATCAAACTGACAAAAATGGTGAACAGCCAACACCAGAGTATCGTGATACCGGAGGAGCGTACGACGGAAGCATGGTGAAATCTCTGGAAAGCAATGGATAAGGTAGTCCAGGAAGTGGTGGATAGACAATGCAAGGACACAAATCGAGAAAGGGCAAGACAATCTGAAGCGGAGGAGAAGATGATGAAGACGAAGAAAGCAAGAACAGAAGACCATAGCTGCAAGAAATGGATCGGAATCGACGGTTAAGACGAAACATCGATGTAGAGGAAAGACACCAAGCGACACAAGGCCGTAGGCAATGGAATCAAGAAGTGAAAAAGTTCCTCATCATACGAACATCAAACGAAATGCCATGGCATACAGTGGAAAAGTCAGTTCGCCAGTTATTGAAACGAGATGTTCACTTCCAGAGACTGAATGTGGCCCAAAGCATGGTGTTCTGCTATGAGGAGAATGAAGAAAAAAATTCTTCGCGCTAAGAAGTACCAAACTCTATTAGGGGGTTTCTACATTGAGAAATAGAGTGAGGACCTGGTTAAAACAGGGGTGGAGGTTGCTTGTCGGAATAGTTAGATGGGAATCGAAGGTATAAGGCAATAAGACTGGAATATCTAGACCTTCAGGAAAATAAGTGAGGTTTGCAATGGGCTATTGGACATAGCGCACCTCACCATATCCAAGTCTTCAATAGAAATGGCCTTTCTGCGGTTACAAGGACATGATTCTGGGTTCCTCCCGAAAGACTTCGACATATACGATGACACCGGGGTTCAAGAGCTGAGGTTGGTGCAGAATGAACGGAATTGGGGTTGGAGTCAAAGAGCTATAGCGGCAAATCCTTGAAACGTTCACCGAAAATCACCTTAAGGGGATAACGAACGCCAAAGAATGGTAGACTGGCGACTAGAGGAGCTCAGAAGTCGAGATTCTGAGTTGCTCGAGGAAGGCAACGGCAGACGATGGTGAGAAGGCGGTCGTCAAGTGATGAAGTAGGTGGAGCAGTTAAAACTAACAATGGCGATAAGCCACCTGTATCTAACAAAGGGACGGATAAAAATAGTGGGCCCACAGACCATTGGTAGGGAGACGTTGAGGCAGCTTAGGCCAGGACTGATCAGCATACTGAATCGGGCCAGGGAGACTGCATTAAGGCCCCCCATCAAAGAAAGCCCAACAAAGTGCATGAAAGAAGCACAGGAAGAAAAGAGCAATTGGGTGGGCCCACAGGAATAATTCAAGAACCAAGTCACGTTATAAGATGACCCGAACAGTATGTGGGCCAAGGAAATGAAAAGCCCGTGGACTGGCCAAACTTAAAAGTTTATCAAAGGGCGAGCAAGGGCAATGAAAGAAACAAGCTTGGGGCCATGGCTCAATAGGAGGCCTAGGTGGATGACAGCGAGTCGAATCTGAATTTGTGTTCAGATTACTACGACTACATAACTCAGACAGAATCGGAGCAGGTACCCGACACCTAACACACAGATGAAGGTTCAGCAAAGACAGACACCGGATCACCAAGCGAATCAAAACATCAAGATGAGGAAGAACACAGCTAGGTATGTGTCTAACGCTATACTTCTCTTCTACCTCAATATTCTAGCGGGGCAGAATGCTCTAGGTCGAGATTCATCCTTCCCACTTCACACGCCAGGCGAGGCCAAAAGAAACTATGGCAGAAGATCACAAATAGTCAGCATATCAATATTTCAAAAGGGGAGGATCAAATGATAACTCAAAACATCTTCAACGCAATGAATAAGAGAGTACACAGGAATTGGAATTTAAGAGAGTCAAAGATTTCTCGCTCTCGACCAACTCACAATTGATCACACTGCAATAAGTCTTGGTCGGTCGTAATAGGGTCAACTTTTTCTTATGAAGATATTAAGCTGAAATATCTAAGGTTGTGGGTCAACGAACAAAAGAAGACTTATCAGAAAAACCATATCAACTACAAGGGCGGACTTGATAGCCATGTAAGAAACCAAAAGGTCTGTGATTGATCAGTTTTTGATAGCAGAGTTGTGGAAAAGAAGATTTGTGGACTGGGCGGCAATTTCTCCGGATGGATCAACAGGGGAAATTCTCATATCATGGGACATCAAGAACATTGTGGTTCAAGAAAAATGGGAAGGGATGCATTCCCTGACGATAAAAATTGGTGGAAGTGATGGTGTACATTAGTGGCATACAACAGTTTATGGGCCTTACGATAAGGAGGGTCAGGAGGAATGCTTGACCGTGTTAGCAGCTCTTTCAGCCATCATTCAGGATCCCTGGTGCATTTCAATATGGTCCGTCATATAGGGGGAAAAAAAAAGGAACAGCAGTCAAATAACTAGAACTATGAGCATGTTCAATGATTGGATTCATGACATAAACTTACAAGAACTAGAGCTCAAAAATTTGTGTTATACTTGGAGCAACGGACGCAATGTCCTAGCTATGTCCAAGTTTCGATAGATTTCTACGCAACATAGAATGGGGAGAGAAATTCAGGTATCAAAAAGTTTGGGGATTATAACGGATAACTTCTGATCACTGGCCAATTCTTCTGGACACAGAGGAGACTAAATGGGGGCCTGCACCTTTTCGCTTCGAGAATGTTTGGCTTCAACAGCCCAAGTTCAAATAAATAGTGCAACAAGAGTGGGAGACAGATCAAAGTAGAGAGTGAAAATGGTACAAGATAATGACGAAACTTCAAAATCTGAAAGAAAAATTAAGAGCTCCGAGCAAGGGGCAGATACAGCAGACACCACAAGGAAATTAGACCTATTGGAGTCTCTTAGGTCATTGGACAAAAAGATGGAGACAGAAGACTACCCTAACCTTATAGACAAAAGGAAGAAGCTAGTCGAAGAGATCCATTTGCTAGAAGAGTACAGGACGAGAAACTCGATATCATCCTTTTTAGGAAGGTGATGAATGATATATCTAAGATTGAAGGGGAGAGTGGGAAAATGATAGAGGAGGAAGACAAGATTGTGGAACACATAGTGGGTCATTTTTCCGAGGTTTTTGGACAACGAGTTGATCACGTTTGGGGGTTGGAAGGTATTCAATGGAATCCGATTGATAGAGATGTTAGCCTGAGGATGGAAAAGTTGTTTTTGGAGGAGGAAGTTAGCGAGCCAGTCTTTGAACGTGATGGGTGTAAGGCTCTAAGGCCGAATAGTTTCTCTATGATTTTCTACCATAAGAGTTGGGATATCCTGAAGGGAGATTTAATGCAGGTGTTGGAGGAGTTTCACAAAACAAAAAAAGTTAATAGATGCATTAATGAGACATACATTTGCTTAATCCCGAAGAAAAAACAAATGAGGCAGGTTAAAGATTTCCCTCCTATTAGCCTGACAACGAGTTTTTACAAAATTATTGCCAAGGTGTTGGCCTATAGTTTGAAGGAAGTTCTGCACAACACTATCTCAAAAAATCAGTTGGCATTCGTCAAAGGGCGAAACATCATGGATGCAAAGTTAGTGGCCAATGAGATTATCGAAGAATACGAGACCAGAAAGAAGGAGGGAGTGGTGGTGAAACTTGATATCGAGAAGGCTTGTGATATGGTTGATTGAAGGTTCCTCGATTTCCTATTGAAGAAGAAGGGTCTTAGCAGTAAATGGAGGGGATGGATTCAAGGATGTCCAAGCTCAGTGACATACTCAGTTTTCATTAACGGCAGGCCGAGGGGTAATATAGATGCTCTTAAGGGTTTGAGACAAGGAGACTCAATGTCTCCTTTTTTGTTCACTATGGTGGTTGATGTGCTTGGGCGGATGTTGGATAAAGGGAAGGAGATGCAGGAGATTCAGGGATTTGTGGTGGGAAAGGATAGAGTGGAAGTCACTCATATTTAGTTTGCGGATGATACTCTTCTTTTCTTGGACGTAATATGTACCTATAATCTCTGTAGATGAAGTGACAATGCACTAGATGGTTGTACGTTAGGGTGTGAAGTGGGAGACTGGCCCTTAAAGTGCCTAGAATTGCCATTAGGGGGGAATCTGAGAGCCTGTTCGTTTTAGGAACCGGTAGTGTCCAAGGTAGCATGAAGACTTGATGGGTGGAAGAGGGCTTTTCTTTCTAAGGGTGAACGACTTACCTTAATTAAAGCAGTATTGGAGGCCTTGCCCCCTCTACTTCCTGTTAGTGTTCAAACGCTTCAAAGATAGAGAGATTGATGAGGAACTTCTTGTGGAAGCGTGAAGAGGGAGAAAAAGGGTCCCACGCAATTGATTGGAGTAAAGTTCAATTATGAAAGGAGATAGGAGGGCTCAAGATTGACAATTTGGTGGCTAAAAATAAGGCTCCCGCTGTGAAATGGCTTTAGAGGATCCCTAGAGAGCAAAATCAATTATGGGCTCGGTTGACTAAGAGTTAGGCATGGTAAAGACATAAAAGGAAGGGATGTAGAGATCTTGAGCAGCTCAACCTTTTGAAGCCCTTGGAAGTTCATTCACTCCTTATATCATCTTTATTTGCCCAGTACCAGGCTGGTAGTAGGGAGGGGAGATGCTATCTGGTTTTGGCAAGATGTGTGGTGGGGTATCGATGCTTTTGCAGTTCTTTTTCCTAGACTGTATATCCTCTCTCATGACCATCATCGACCGGTGTCTTTCTTTAGTAATCGGAGAGATGCTTCAGGTACTACTTAGGGATGCATCCCTAAATAGATGGACCGTTGTCTTTCTTTAGTAAAGGCATAAATGGAAGGGATGCAGGGATCTTGAGCAGCTCAACCTTTTGAAGCCTTTGGAAGTTCATTCACTCCTTATATCATCTTTATTTGCTCAGTACCAAGCTTCTAGTAGGGAGGGCAGATGCTATTTGGTTTTGGCAGGATGTGTGATGGGGTACCGATGCTTTTGCAGTTCTTTTTCCTAGACTATATATCCTCTCTCATGACCATCATCGACCAGTGTCTTTCTTTAGTAATCGGAAAGATGCTTCAGGTACTATTTAGGGATGCATCCCTAAATAGATGGACCGGTGTCTTTCTTTAGTAAAGGCATAAATGGAAGGGATGTAGAGATCTTGAGTAGCTCAACCTTTTGAAGCCCTTGGAAGTTCATTCACTCCTTATATCATCTTTATTTGCCCAGTACCAGGCTAGTAGTAGGGAGGGGAGATGCTATCTGGTTTTGGCAAGATGTGTGGTGGGGTATCGATGCTTTTGCAGTTTTTTTTCCTAGACTGTATATCCTCTCTCATGACCATCATCGACCGATGTCTTCCTTTAGTAATCGGAGAGATGCTTCAGGTACTATTTAGGGATGCATCCCTAAATAGATGGACCAGTCTCTTTCTTTAGTAAAAGCATAAATGGAAGGGATGCAGGGATCTTGAGCAGCTCAACCTTTTGAAGCCTTTGGAAGTTCATTCACTCCTTATATCATCTTTATTTGCTCAGTACCAGGCTTGTAGTAGGGAGGGCAGATGCTATTTGGTTTTGGAGGATGTGTGATGGGGTACCGATGCTTTTGCAGTTCTTTTTCCTAGACTATATATCCTCTCTCATGACCATCATCGACCAGTGTCTTTCTTTAGTAATCAGAAAGATGCTTCAGGTACTATTTAGGGATGCATCCCTAAATAGATGGACCGGGGTCTTTCTTTAGTAAAGGCATAAATGGAAGGGATGCAGGGATCTTGAGCAGCTCAACCTTTTTTAAGCCCTTGGAAGTTCATTCACTCCTTATATCATCTTTATTTGCCCAGTACCAGGCTGGTAGTAGGGACAACAGATGCTATCTGGTTTTGGCAGGATGTGTGATGGGGTACCAATGCTTTTGCAGTTCTTTTTCCTAGACTGTATATCCCCTCTCATGACCATCATCGACCGGTGTCTTTCTTTAGTAATCGGAGAGATGCTTTAGGTATGATTTGTTGGGACCTCCATTGGAGGTCCCCTGCCCGGGGGGGGGGGGGAATTCAAAAGAGGAAAGTGCTCCTATGGTGATATTGAGAGACTATTTTCTGGATGATAGCAAGGATCGGATTGTTTGGATAGAAGACTCCCTGAAAGAATTTTTTTTGTAGGTCTTTCTTCTCGGTCTTGACTAGCTCTACTGGGATTATTCCTTCTTCATTGTGCTTAGAAATTTGGAAGGCTCAAGTCCCTTCCAAAGTCAAGTTTTTCACGTAGGAGGTGGCTCTGGAGAGAGTAAATACAAGAGAGATGATCCAGCGGCGCTTTCCAAGATATTGCTTTTCCCCTTCATGGTGTCCTTTGTGAAAAAGAAATGGTGAATCTTTAGATCATTTATTTCTAAGGTGTTTGTTTTTAGGCTACGTTTGGTCTAGATGCTCTAGATGGAGGAGTGTCTTCAGCATTAATCTAGAGTAGCTCGAACAAGAGATTCTATTCAGTGTCTACCCTTGCCGAGAAGAACTTAGTTGTAAGAAGCGCACTTATTGGGTGATGGTATGCTTAGTGGTTCTCTGGTACTTGTGGAAGGAACGCAACGCTAGGATTTTTCAAGTATAACATGAAAAATATATCCTATAATTGGTGATTCAAACCAATTACTTATTAACCTTTTTATTTTTCATATCATATTTGTTATAATATTATAATTTATTGACTTAAAATTATTATTTTTATTCTTATTAAATCTTATCATATTAATAGTAAATAGTCTTATCAGTATAGACTTATTTTTGTAAAAATAAACTAATTTTGATATATATCAAATGCTCATCTCATTGTATTGTTAAAAAAATAGCCAAAGGGATTGTTTTAGTGAAAAACTTATCATTAGATCATTTGTTAAACATATAAATGTCTAAATAATAAATTTATTGTATAAAACCAATTATGGGTTATTTGAGATAGTACCAAATTGTTAGAGGGGAGATGCATCTAAGTAAACTAAGAATAGATCATCTATGTAGTTTACAAATAAAAGAATATAATCCTAACGATTATGCAAACAAATTATTGTTAAGAGTTTAGTATTAATATCACAAACAGAGTAATTTTATGTTTATAGATTGTTACTTTATAGATTTTCACTTAAAGTGATAGAAAAAGCTTAATAGATTTTTAAATTTCTAGATAGATAATAAACATTACATATAGTGTTAGTTTATCTATGCATTGTAGTTTACTATATTAAATTTTAATTTTTAAAGTAATTAGTACATCTAAAATAAATAAATAATATTATGTACTCCTAAATTTGATGTATCTCTCGTAACAAGTTTCTGATCTTTTTAATAATGCCAATATTTATTTGACATAGAATAGAACAAATTTTATCCAAAAACAAATAAAGAACAAAAGTAACTATATATGATAATATATATGCATAGAATAAATTTAAATTATCAATTAAGATTCATTAACATAGCGTACAACATTTGTCTTTTCTGAATTTGTAAAGATTATAAACTTATGTATTTAAGTAACTTAAAACTAAATCAAGGAGGTGGACTACTTTATTATCTCTTTTTTTTCTTTATCTACTTTTAGTCCCACATTGTTGGCACATGGAGGAAAGAAAAAGATGGAACACCATTATAACACACTCTCATTTACAAAGCTAGGTGCAATGTAACTCTCCATATTGGAAAGAATGTAGAGATAGGAGGGTGGATCTCCAATATAAGGTGCTTCCCCTTCAATTTTTCAGATTGCATCCTAAAGCATTAATTTTTTATTTTTTATTTTTTCTTCATCCGACATTGATAGGGAAGAAGAAATAAAAATGGGTGGCTTCAACATAAGGTGCTTTCCCATTAGTCATTTTAACATTCAACTATTGCAATATAATTCTCTGAATCCCACATTGCTAAGGAGAAAGAAATAGAAAGGTGGACCTCTAATTCAAAGTGCTACCCCTTCAATCTTTACATTTCAACTTAAAATGTTAATTTTCTCTTTGTCCCATATCGATAGGAAAGAATAGATAAAGAAAGTGCAACAATATAAGAAGCTTGCCCCATCAATTATTAAACATTGATATATCCCACATTGGTAAGGAATGAGAGATAGAAAGGAGGATCTCCAATATGAAGTGTCTCTCCTTCAATCTTCACATTTCATCATAAAATTTTAATGTTCTCTTTGTCCCACATCAGTTGGAAAGAAGAGAAAAAGAATGGCAGCTCTAATATAAGAAGTTTACCCATCAATTATTAAACATTGATATATCTGACATTGCTAAGAAATGAGAGACAAAAGGGAGGATCTCCAATATAAAGTGTCTCCCCACCAATCTTCACATTTCGTCATAAAATTTTAATGTTCTCTTTGTCCCACATAGGTTGGGAAGAAGAGAAAAAGAATAATTGATGGGGCAAGCTTCTTATAAGAAGCTTATCCATCAACTTTTCAACATTGCTTTATACCACATCGTTTAAGAATGTGAGATAGAATGGGCGGCTCATATATACCATCTTTACCATTAGATTGTACTTGTTGCAATTAAAAGTTTTTATTATCCCACATCGACAAAATGATGTGAGATTGAACGGGCAAACACTAATATAAGGTGCTTTCCTTCTGTTTCCATTCCTTGCTTAATAGGCATTTTCCTTTGCAAATGGGAATATGGAGATTGGAGAAATTCGACCACCTACCTGACCCGACCGACCAACGGGTCGGTCAGGTTTAGCCTTTTAAGTTAGGAGGTCGAGTTATAATATAAGTCAGGTGGAAAAAAATTTCACCCGACATGGTCGGGTCAAGCCTAATTTTATGTTCAACCCGACTCATTTACAGCCCTACATATAAGCTGGAGGATCAACCAGTGCAACTGCCAAGAGTGAGACATCTCTCTTGCCAACAATGTCCTTCTCTTTCTCTACATCCCTCAACAATCCGAAATTGATTCCAAATAATGAGCTCTCGTCATGCAATGCAACACAACATTCAAACCATTCACGATGTTCTTCCAACTTGTTGCTTTACCTTCCTCACGTGCAAAGACAATGCCTTATGTGACATTTTAAAGCTTCTTAATGCAAAGGAAACTTGTGCCCATGAAGATGATGTCTTAAACTTCCATTTCTTCATGCTTGTTTGGCTACTAGAACTTTATCCCTTAACCAAAACATAAAGCAAACCCTAGCCTTTGTTGCTTCCTTGATCATCACATGCCTTCATCTCTAGAAACACATAGATAGTCTTATAACAACTTGTATTTGGTTCAAAACATTTATAGAACCATCAGCCATCATTGTGATTGTCGATCAAAGAGGACTGGAATGATCTTTGGGCATACAACGACCTCAACTCAACAAGAATCAATCATTTCAGATGGCAGTAATCAAATCAGTTTTGGCACACGATGATCTCTAAGGTGGCTAGATGGTTGGATGGGTGGAAGTGAGATTTTTTATCTAAAGTGGGCAGACTTACATTAATCAAATCAGTTTTGGATGCATTACCGAAATACTTCCTGTCAATGCTCAAGATTCCAAAAGGCGAAGCTTCAAAAATCGAGAGTCTGATGAGGAACTTTTAGTGGGTGGGGGTGGATGAGGATAATGGGTCTCATCTTGTGAAGTAGAATCAGGTGCAGGTAAGGAAGCAATTAGGGGGCCTAGGAATTGGCAACCTAGCAACAAGAAATAAAGCATTGGCAAGGAAATAGCTTTGGAGATTTCCTAGAGAGAAAGAGCAACTTTGAGCCAAAGTCATTAAAAGTAGGCACAATCTCAATGTTAATGATAGAGATGTTGGGATCAATAGGAATTCAACCTACAAAAGCCTATGGAAGTTTATTCATTCATTGTACCAATGTTATGCCCTCTTTACGAGGCTTTGCTTAGGTAGAGGAGACACTATTCATTTCTGAGCGGATGTTTGGTGGGAAAACGAGGCTTTTGCACTTTTGTTTCCAAGACAGTATAATCAATCCCGGAGTCATCATTGCCCTATTTCCCATTTCAGTGGCCCCTTTGAAGAGTCAACTCATATCTAATGGAATCCCCATTTGAGGGCGTCTTAAGGTCGAAAGTACTCAAAGGAAGAGGAAGCTCTTTTGGCGTCACTGCAAGATTGTGTGTTGCAGAATAGATAGGATCGAATAGTGTGGTACAAGGAAACGGGTGGAGAATTTTCTACAAAATTCTTCTTCTCTTTATTATCAGATGGTCCAGCGGCTTATCACCCTCAGCTCTTAACGAAGATCTGGAATGCCCCTATTCCATATAATGTTAAATTTTTTGCTTAGGAATGGTCCTAAGATAAGTTAATACGTGGGAGATGGTTCGAAAATGCTTTTTGAGTCATTCCCTTCCCCTTCTTGTTGTCTCTTTTGCAAGCAAGATAGCGAATCCATCGAGCATCTGCTCTGGAGATGTACTTTTTCCAACTCAGTGCGGGCAAGGTGGAGGAGGCATTTTCCTATTTTCCCAGAGATCAATGAGCAGGTCGTTCAGTTTAGTGTTTGCCCGTTCTGAGAGGTGATCAGTCCAAAGTGGAGAGTCCATTGGATGGTAGCAAGCTTGGCGGTGATTTGATGCTAGTGGAAGAAGGAAATGATCAGATTTTTTTTTTTTTAAGAAACAAGCATTTTATTGAAAATTAATAAAAAAAAACTACAACATTGAAGGAGAGATCAAAACCAAGACCAACCCTATCTCGGCCAAAAACAGCCTCCAACAATAATTACAGAATAGTTTTCCAACCCCGAAGCCACTTCAAAATAGAGTAACTCCAAAAAAAGGGAGCTATGCTAACCCAAAAGGAAGCAAGCATCAAAGAATCTTCCCAAATTTGATAAGGGGAAAGCTTCTTTTCCTAAAAAATCCTAGCATTTTGTTCCTTCCACAAACACCAAATCACAATTAGACTAACCACCACCCAATAAGCTCGCCTCTTTGAACACATCCCCTCCCAAAAAGGGCACACTATGAAGAGAATATCCAGCTTGCTCATCTCTAAAGAAAGATGAAATTGACTCCACCTAGCTCAAACATAACTGGAAAACAGACACCTTGGGAACAGATGATCAATTGATTCACCATTTAGCTTACAAAGATAACATCAAGGAGGAGAAAGATAGTGCCCTAGGTGGCACTTTTGAACCATTTCCCCATATTAACCTTCTCATGGTCCACCTCCCATACCAAATCCTTGACTTTAGAGAGGACTAGAGCATTCATATCGCTTAACACAGATACTCCGGAATGATCCTGCTAGAGACAAAAAAGACCGAGAAGAATGATTTAGAAGAGAATTCCCAAGAGGACTCCCTAAACCACACTAAACGGTCTTTTTTATCTTGCAGCGCACTCCCTCAATAACTCCAGGAGGGCAGTCTCCTCCTATTCACACTGCCCTTCTCTGGAAAGCCTCAAATGAAGATCCCACTGAAAAAAAAAACCCAACCCATCATCTGGCTTCTAAAGAAGGAAACTAGATGGTGATCTTTAGATTGCCTATATAGCCTAGGGAACAATTCAACAAAAGCTTCGTTCCCCCACCAAACATCCTCCCAAAATCGAATATCTTCACCTTTTCCTACTCACAACCGAATACCTGGAGAATAACAATGATATAAAGAATATATGAATCCTCTTGATTCTTGCATCCCCGAAGGCTTCTGAAGGTTGAACTCCTCTCGATTCTTGCATCCCTTCAATTGATGTCCCTACCATGAATGCTTTTAATCACCGACTCACAACTGATTTTGTTCTCTAGGAAATCTCCAAAGCCATTTCCCGACTAGGGCCTTGTTCCTATTCAGTGGACCTTGCTCCACTCTACTACATGAGATCCACGACCGTCTTCCCCACCTTTCCACAAGAAGTTCCGCATCAATCTCTCTATTTTGAAAGCTTCACCTCTACAGATTTTTAAAACTAACAGAAAGGATGTTTGTAAAGCATTCAACAACGCTTTAATCAAAGTAAGGCATCCGCCTTTAGAAAGAAATGCTTTCTTCCATCCATCGAGTCTCTTAGCCACTTTAGAAACTACTGGCTCCCAAAATCCTTTAGCCCCCGAGTTGCCTCCTAGGGGCATACCTAAATATTTCAAAGGTCATTCTCCCATAGCACAACCAAGCCTAGTTGCAATCTGATGCACTGTCTCAACTGCAAAAGCAATCTCGGCTAAGCAAGTCTTAAACAAGTTAAGGCGCATCCCTAAAGCCCAACAAAAGCATTGAACAATTCTTAGGGCATTCTCCACGTTATCATTCGCTTCATCCAAAGAAAGAAGAGTATCAGCCGTGAACTATAAGTGCGTAACTTCAACAAGGTCCTTACCCACCACAAATCCCCAAATCTCATGCATCTCCCTTCCTTTGTCAAGCAATCGCCCCAAAACATCAACAACCAGAGTGAACAGAAAAGGGGATAGAGGATCTCCTTGTCTCAGCCCCTTAAGAGCTTTAATTTTACCCCTCGGCCTCCCATTAATGAAGATAGAATATGTAACGAACTCCAAGCAGCCTTGAATCCATTTCCTCCACCTTCCACTGAAATCTTTCTTTTCTAACACAAAGTCCAGGAACTTCCAATAAACCATGTCATAAGCCTTTTCAATATCAAGTTTGACAACCACTCCTCCCTACTTTCTCACCATGTACTCTTCCAATAGCTCTTCCCCACCTAATACTACATTCGTGTTGTTCCTCCTTTGACAAAAGCCAATTGATTCTTTGAAATTGTACTTCCCAAAATTCTCTTAATTATATTAGCCAAAACCTTTACAATGATTTTGTATAAGATTGTTGTGAAACTGATAGGCCACAAATCCTTGACCTTCCTCAATACATTCTTCTTCAGAATCAAGCAAATATAGGTCTCATTGGTACACATGTTCACTTCTCTTAAATGATAAAATTCCCCCATAACCTTCATTAGGTCTCTCTTTAAAATGTCCCAACTTTTCTAATAGAAAAGCATAGAAAAACCATCCGACCCTGGAGCGTTACAACTAACACACTCAAACAAAGTCTCTCTAACTTTCTCCTTCAAAAAGATACCCTCCATCCTCTTGCACACTTCTTTGTCAATCAGATTCCCCTGAATTCCGTCCAAACTCCAATCTACTCGAATCTTTCCCCAAAGACGTTAGAGAAGTGTCCAACTATGTGTTCCACTATCTTTTCTACCTCCTCTTTGACTTTCTCATTCTCCTCTTCTAACTTAGAAACAATATTCAAAACCTTCTTACTACTCAAAATTCAATGAAAAAATTTTGAATTAGCATTACCTTCCTTTAGCCATTTGATGTATGTCTTAAACCACGATCCCTTATCCATTTCTCTGCTCAACTTCCACAACTCACCTTTTATTTCCCAACGCTTCCTCCTCTTCTCCTTATCCCACTAACTACTCCGCTCCAAGAGATCTAGAGCCCCGATGTCATGCTCTAACTCTCTCCGTCTCCTCTCCTCATTCTCCAACGACATAAGCCCCCACAAGTAACATTCCTCCTTCACTACCCTTAACTTCTACATAAACCGAAATCCTCCGATTCCTCCCCAATAAAAGACTTCCACCAACCTACTACCTTACTCTTGAATTTCGGAAGGGAACCCAATTTGCCATCGAATCGCTTTGGGTTTGGGCCCCACACTAGTTTCGAAGTGCTCAAGAAGATTGACCAATGATCGAATACCACTAGACCCCCTACTTCTTACCTATAAAAGTAAAAAAGATTAGCCCAACCTTGACAAAATAAAAATTGTGATACGAGATACTGTCGGCGTTGCTCCACTGCTTGGTGCAATCCTTTCGCTGTTCTTCTCCAGTGCTCCGTTGTAGTTCGACACGATTGCTCCTTCGTCGTTCGTTTCGGTCCGTCAAGTTGCCGTTTTTTACTGCTGATCACTCATGCGGACGTGGAAGAATATTCTGGTCAAATCGAATGAGGAACAAGACAAAAAGGAGGGATGGACAATGGTGGACCAAAGGAGAAGACACAACAGAAAAGACAAAATACAAAGGAGACCGGAACCAGAGACTACCAGTTTTCATAAAAAGAAATCAATTTCCACACGATCAAAGCTAGTTAAGGCTAATAAAGGCCAGTTGGTGAAAACATCAAATGGGGAGTGGAACTATTTTTCGTTCGCCACGTCTTTTAAATATTTTTCAGTTTGCTCAACCAGAGATTCAAAAGAGATCATACTTCAGGAAGTGACGAGACAAAGACACTTCCATTTGGCCTTGTCCACAGAAGCAGTGCAGTGGATAAAGAGACGGGTGGAGAAGGCGTTGGTAGGCAGACATACAGAGGTCAAGATCAGGGTGTTCAGAGGACCAGGCTTTAGTATTCTTATGGAAGTCTTGGTGAACAACAGGGGACGCTTCATTAAGATTACAAAGTTAACCCAAGGTCGATCGGAAAGTATCATTCTTCCTGAAGAAAACAGCACGGAGACATGGCGAAACTTGTGGAAGGCTTTGGAGGCGGTTGTCCGAGAGGAGGATACTCAGATGAGGAAGGAGAAGCTGGAAACAGAGAAGCGGGACGTTCCACAAACTGCGAAGACAACTGCAGTGGATGAGGAAAGTCGAAATAGGACGGCGAAGAGGAGAGAACAGGCTGAACGAAGAAGGAGACGAAGGAATACAAAGAAAGAACTACAAAGCTAGAAAGTGGGAAATCAAAACAGGAATACGAAAAGGGGAAAACACTTTCTGATAATCAGGACATCAGCTAAAACTGGGTGGAACGTGATTGAAAATTTGGTACGGAGAATTCTGAAGAGGGAGATACATATCCGAAAACTGAATGTTGCGAGGGAGTTAATCTATTGTCAAGATGAGGCGGAGGTCAAGATTGTCCAAAGAGGCAAATACCAAACCACCCTGGTTGGTTTCTTCTTCAAGGAATGGTGCGCAGAGATGGCAGCGAGTGGAGCCCAAGTAGCTTGTAGAAATAGTTGGATGGGGGTCGAGGGTATTAAACTGAAGAAATGGAGTATTCACACCTTTGACAAGATTGGTGAACAGTGTAGTGGTCTTTTGGACATAGGCACAACCACAAACTCGTCGGCATCCATGAAAATGGCGTTTTTGCAACTTCGAGGGCACGAGTCTAGTTTCCTTCCAAAGGAGTTCGAGATCTACAACAGAGATGGAGTGTAGGAACTGAGGCTGGTGGAAATCGAATGGAACTGGGGAGCGGAGGTCAAAGAACTCAAACAACAAATATTAGACCAGCTCACTGGGAAACACCCGACAAAGTGGTTCGAGATCAGAAAAGGAAGGCTCGGCGACCGGAGACAGTCGGCGATCGTTATCTCCAGTAGTGAGGGAGACGAAGCGTATCTCGAGAATGAATATGATGAGCTTGATTCAGAGGACCAGTACATGTCAGACGGCGCTGCAGAGATCACGGCAGATGCAAGGAGGGGAGCAAATGGGAAGGAGACAACGAAGTATGCAGACGTGGCAAGAATTGGAAAGAGGCCCACAACCAAATGGTTGATTTTTAAAAAAGTGGATTGGGCTCCTCAAATGAAAACAGGCCACCAGGAGTAGGTCTGGACTCTGGAAGATGAAAACGGGCTGGGGCCCAAAGATACAAGCCCAAGAAAGAAGTCAAGTGGGCTAGGAGAGGTTGGACCCTACAAGGAAAGCGGGCTGCAAAATTTAAAAAGAATGCAGCCCATCCTGCATGTATACCAGAAAACAAAAAAAAAGAGGCCTAGGAGCCTGACAGACACGGGGGTCCACTAGAGAAATTATTTACAAGGAAATGAGACGGATCTAGGCACGGAGTCTGAATACCGGATCCACAGGATCGTGAAGGCTCCGAACGAGTACCAAAAACCCAACATACAGATGTTGATTTCACCAGAGTGGATACTGGCCCAAGGGGAGGAACAGAACCACAAGACGAGGATGAACACTTTCAAGTACGCAACTCTGATTCCAACTCTACTGCCTCTTCTTCTTCGAGTGAAACAGAGGGCCATCCACCTGAGATGGACTCAAACGAAGAACATAACGTCAGGCGACAATATACTGAGATCGCTGCACTACATCCTTATGAAAGGCTCATCTCGGAAGGGGAACAGCAGATGATGAAATGGTCAGAAAGTAGACAGGGCAAAGTGACAGCACAGCAACGAGAGTATGAAAGGGTCAGCAACCTCCTACTCTCGATCAATGCGCAATTGATCAAATTCCAGTAGGTCAGCTAGATGGTATCTGGGGGCTTTCTTTGTTCTTTATGAAGATCCTAAGTTGGAATATTAGGGGATGTGGGTTTGAGCCAAGGAAGAAACTCATTAGATCAATGGTCATGATCCAGGAAACCAAGAAGGAAGAAGTGGACCTAAGTCTGATCTCTCAGTTATGGAAAGGAAAATTCGTGGGTGGGCAAGCCTTCCAGCAGAAGGTACTGCAGGCGGGATTCTCATTATGTAGGATGTTCGAAACATAAAAGTGGTTGACAAAATGGAAGGAATACACTCCCTATCCATTAAAATCAACAGTGGGGATGAGGGGTACTAGTGGTTTACAGCAGTGTACAACCCCTGTAATCGCCAAGGGAAGGAGAACTGTTTAAATGAAACCACGGCTCTGTCTGTCAGTATTCAAGATCCCTAGTGCGTGGGAGGGGACTTTAATATGATCAGAACGCTGGGGGAGAAAAGAAACAATCAGCAGGTGAAAGACTCAATGAGGATGTTCGAATCTTGGATTCAAGAGATGAACCTGTTTGAACCGGATCTGAAGAACCTTTCTTACACTTGGAGTAATGGAAGAATCAATCCAATCATATCCAAACTCGATAGGTTCCTTTGTAACGAGAAATGGTGTGAAAGATTCCCCCAGCAGAGAATTTGGGGCCTCCAAAGATTGACATCTGATCACTGGCCGATATTACTTGATAATGAGAAAAGAAAATGGGGGCCTGCTCCATTCCGGTTCAACAATGAATGGCTCAAATAGCCAAAAATTCTGCAAATGATAAAAGAGGAATGGGAATCTGACAATTGCCAAGGATGGGTGGGCTATAAAATAATGCTGAAACTTAGTAACATGAAAAGAAAGCTGAAGGACTGGGCAAAGGGGCAAACTAATGAGGATCAAACTAGACAAATAGAATTGAGGGGACAGCTGGAAGGGGTGGACAAGAGACTGGGAAATGAGGATTCTCAGGATCTTTTGGAGAAAAGAAGGAAGATAATTGAAGAATTTCAGATCATTGAGTGCAGACAGGAACGACTTTACCGGCAACAGGCAAAGATAAGATGGGCCAAAGGAAGGGGATGTGAATTCAAGATTTTTCCATAGAATTCTTTCAATCAGAAGGGCTCGGGCTACAATCTCGAAACTCAAGAATAATAATGGACAGTTAGTTGGAGAAGACCAGGAAATTCACAATATAATTCTAAACTATTTTTCTGATTTGGTAAAGGCACCCAGTGCTACAAAATGGGCTATAGAAGGTCTGGAATGGCAACAGAATCAGAAGGAGGATAGTGAGTGGTTGGAAAGGGAGTTTGAGGAAGAGGAAATTCGAGAAGTTGTTTTCAGTTGTGATGGGGTGAAAGCTCCGAGCCCAGACAGGTACTTGATGGCCTTTTCTCAACGGAATTGGAGTATTGTTAAAGAAGACATTATAGCATGTATGAAAGAATTCTACCGGGATGCCATTATAAATAGAAAGGTGAATGAAACCTATATATGTCTCATTCCTAAAAAGCTGAATTCAATAAGAATTGGAGACTTCCGCCCCATAAGTCTTACCACAAGTCTTTACAAGATAATTGCTAAAACCTTAGCGAATAGGTTGCGAACTGTCCTCCCCAAAACAGTTAGCAAAAATCAGATGGCTTTTGTGGCCTCAAGACAAATTACAGATGCAATCTTGATTGCTAATGAAGCGGTTGAAGAGCATAGACTTAGTGGCAAACAAGGCTATGTCCTAAAAGTTGATTTAGCTAAGGCCTATAATTCAGTTAGATGGACTTTCTTGGATTTTATTCTCCAAAAGAAAGGTTTTGGAAACCAGTGAAGGAGATGGATACAAGCTTGCCTCAAAACAGTGAATTACTCAGTTTTCATAAATGGAAAACCGCATGGGAAGTTTGATGGGCATAGAGGCCTTAGACAAGGAGATCCATTGTCCCCCTTCCTATTCACAATAGCTGCAGATACTCTAACGAGGATAATTCAAAAATCAGTTCAAACGGGCAACTTAGAAGGTATAGAGATCGAAAAGGAGAAGGTAAGGTTAACGTACCTTCTATTTGCTGATGATTGCCTTATCTTCATGAAAGACAAGGAGGAGGAGATTCTAACGGTAAAACAGATTCTTGAGACGTTCTGTTTTTGACAAGAATGAAGATAAATGGCATTAAAAGCCAGCTGTTGGGGATAAATGTTCAAGTTTCTAAAGTGGATAACACAGCTGAGGCTTTAGGGGTAGCCCCCGGGAGCTGGCCTACGACTTATTTGGGCCTTCCTCTAAGAGGAAATCCAAATAAATCAGTTTTCTGATAAGCAATGTTACAAACAGTTCAGAGGCGTATAGCTGGATGGAAGAAGAGCTATTTGTCTAGAGGCGGGCCGTTGCTTCTCATCCGAGTTGCGTTGGAGGCCCTTCCAATGTATTTTATGTCCGTGTTTAAAATCCCGAAATCTGTTGCCCATAATATAGAAAGAAAGATGCTAGATTTTCTATGGAGACATGAAGATTCCAATAGAGGACAGAACATGGTTTGTTGGAAGCAAGTAAATAAACAGATCAAATAAGGGGGTTTAGGAATTGGGGACTTAGTAAGACAGAATATGGCATTGAGGGGAAAATGGATTTGGAGGATGCTGAAAAATCCGGCTGCTATGTGGGCCCAGATAATCCGAAGCATCCATGGATCTGAAGGTTTTGGGAGGAAAGCGGGGTAAGCAGGAAAGTGAGTCACAGAGCCCTATAGAAAGATATATCCAAATTGTATAAGCACCTAGAACCTCACATTATGTGGAAGAATGGGAAAGGGGATACAGTAAAATTCTGGGAGGATAAATGGTGTAGGCATAACAAGCTGAAAGATAGCTTTCCTAATATATATAGACTATCTCAAAAAAAGAAGGAGCAGTTTCTGATTTCTGCAGCAGAAACAGTGTGGATGGAAGGAATCAATGGGGTTGGAATCTTCATATAAACAGTAATATTGGTGAGGACCACGTGGAGGAATTGGAAGGCTTGTTGAACATGCTTCAGAACTTTCATTTGAACAATATTGATGATGAGGACAAGCCGAATTGGATCAAAAACAATAGCAAAAAATTTACAGTGCGATCCTTTATGGAGGGTCAGCAGGACAGGCAGAAGATCATACTATCATCCCAGTAGAGTTTATTTGGAGCATGAAAATGCCCCTAAAAGCAAGGATTCTCATGTGCAAGAAGGAGGAATCGACTGTCCACCTGCTTGTTGAGTGTGATTTGGTGAAACATTAGTGGAGGGAATGGAACCAAATTAACACCTGTTTTGTCTCTCCCTCATTGGAGAATTTGGTTCAGTTTTCAGACAATAATATCCTGTCAAATCTCAAGCCTTACAAGAAGAAAGTCTTAGCGACAGTATGGTATGTTGTTTGGGAGGAAAGAAATCAAAGAATTTTCTCTAACAAGATCAAGATAGAAAGAATGGTTTGGAAGCGGTCCAACAATATTTTTGCTACTTGAATTTGTTGTACTAAGCTAGGTTTAGGGTATTCCTTTGAAGAATGGATAGGAAGAAGAGGCAGTATTTTACAGTCTTTTGAAAATTGTATTGAAATGTAAAGTCCGGATAACTCATCCGGCTTCTTGTACTTATCTTATTATTAATATATATGTTTTTGTTTCAAAAAAATAAAAATAATAAAAATAAAAAAACAAGAAGCAAGGTCCCTCCGAGAGGGTCGTAAAGACCCTAATTCTCTTATTACATTGTCAAAATCCCTCATGTTTTTGCTATGACTACCATTGTTTTTTTCGATATATAACGGACCATATTGAAGTCTCCCCCCACACACCACCGATCACCACATAGCACACTTAAAGCCCCTAACTCATCCCAAAAATAATCACGCCCATTCCTTCCACTCAGCCCGTAGACCCCAGAAAGCCACCACTCCTCTCCATCCAGCTACCTAACTTTGATTGAAACTGTAAACTGCCCCATGATTTCTTCAATTACTGAGCAACTTCTAACCTCCCAAGCCACTAACAATAAATTAAATCTAGGATTTATGCCTCAAAAGCTTCACAGAACATTATCAATTCTGATTTTTTTTTTTTAAACGAAACATAATTATATTAATAAGGATGAGATGTCCATCACCGAAGCGAAACAAAAAAAAAACAAGAGGAGCAAGGAACCAAACCCTAACTACTACATGAGAGAATACAAAATTGGAGCCCACATGAGCAATCAGTCCCCAAACAGGTAACCTAACCCCAACTTAACCGAAGAGACCCAAGATGCAAACATGTAATGCAACCTATCAGTGATTCTATTTACATTAATACAAACATTCTGAAAGATACTACTACTTCTAGCCTCCCATACAGCAGCCCATATAGCAAACAGCACCAAAAACCAATAATCTTTCAAAGGACTCGTATATTCTAATAACCAAGAAAGAGTGTTCGTGCTATCAGGAGGACAAGGCATGGCTAGAAGGTGTTATTGCCAGGAAGACCATACAGCCTTCAAAACCTTGCACTCCCAAAAGAGATGACAAACATCATCCTCAGCAGCCCTGCACAGACAACAAGAAGAAGGGGATAAATACCAACTAGGAAGTTTCTTCTAAATCTGAACAGTGCAGTTTAAGCGTTCCAGAATAATTAACCAGGCTAGGACTTTAGTTTTAATAGGCATTTTGGCTTTCCAAATAGGCTCCAGGCTCTCATCCCTTAGCATCACATCATAGGCTGAGAAGGCAGTATAACAGGAACTCGTCAAAAACTTTTCAGAATCCTCCTTTGTCCACCACCAAGAGTTAGTATGGGAGCTAAGCAGAATTGACTCAACTCTATGTAGCAGAATTGACTCAACTCTATGTAGCAGAACTGCCAGGCTCTCATCCCTTAGCATCACATTGCTGTCATTGCCCTCAATCCCCCCCCCCCTGCTTTGGGACAAAGTCACCTCGGGCCTATGCACAATTCCATACAGATGAAGAAACTCCTCTTTGAGGGGGATTTGCGCACTCCACGCATCTTCCCAAAGTCTAACACACTTCCCATCACCTATCTTCCATTGGATGTGAGCTAGGAACTTGGGATGCAAAGACTGGATGAACTTCCAGGGAGATCTATATGTCACCTTAGGATGAACACCTGTCATCATACCGTTTTGAGACCTACCGTGTATACTAGCTACTATCTTCCCCCACAGAAGCCCCTGAGTTTTAGAGAATCGCCAAAGCCATTTAGCTACTAATGCAAGATCCCTGATTCTCAACTGGGCTACTCCCAGGTCCCCCTCCTTTTTAGATTGGTAGACCTGCTGCCATTTAACCAACATTTGAGCCTTCTCAGACCCCTTCGTTTTCCAGAAAAAATCGTCTAAAACTCTTTTTCAGCTCCTTCTGAACCGCGGCAGGCATCCGAAATATTGACATATAATATGTCGAAAGCGCCTCCAGCACCACTCTAATGAGAAGAAAGCGACCCCCCTGGATAGGTAACTGCCTCTCCATCCTTCGATTCTCCTCTTAACTATCTACACAACCAGATCCCAGAAGGAGATTTTCCTAGGGTTACCCCCTAGGGGAAGACCGAGATACTTCATAGGCCACTTGGACACAGATATTTCGAAGATCTTTGCTGCTTATTCCATTCCTTCATCAGTACTGTTAACACCAGCCACTTGACTCTTAAGGAGATTTATTTTTAGCCCGGATATGAGAGAAGTTTTCCAGGGCCAAGAAGAGCATTTTCTAGCTTGTTGGATCATTATGCAGGAAGAAAAGAGCGTCATCAGCGTATAGAAGACAGAATAAAAATATTTTTTGGCCACCTACCTCAAAACTTGGAGCCCAAACTACCTGGCCTTCTGAAGAATTCCATGGAGGCTATCCGCAACTAAGATGTACAAGAACGGGAAAAGCGGATCACCTTGCCTCAGACCCCAAGAGGCAGTAATCTTCTCTCTCGACTAGCCATTCATGAACACCAAATAGGAGACTTTTGAGATGCAGCCCGCTATCCAACGGCACCATCTCTCTCCAAATTCCTTCTTCTTTAGCACATATATAAGGTACTCCCAACGAACTGAATCATACGCATCGGAGAAATCAACTTTTATCACCAAACCTTCTCTGTTGCTTGCTCTGTAATCTTCTACTGCCTCATTTGCAACCAAAATGGCGTAAAAAATGTGACGTCGTTTAACAAAACCCATTTGATTATCTGCTACTATGAACTAAATCACCTCCCTAAGACGCCTCGCCAGGATTCAAGTAATGATTTTATACAGACTGGTTACTACGCTAATTGGCCTATAATCTTCCACCTTCTCCGAGATGTTCTTCTTAGGGATCAACTAGATAAATGTCTCATTGACACATTTGATGATAATACCAGTAGAATAGAATTCCTCCAGTGTAAAGATGATTTCTTCCTTTAACAGAGGCCAATTCCTTTGATAAAAGAGCACGGTAAATCCATCAGGACCTAGAGCCTTCTCTCCATCACAGCTGAAAATTGCATCCTTCACCTCCTCCTCCGTGAATGGCCTCTCCAACCATTGCTTCTACTCTTTTGAGATGGGGCACCAATCGATTCCATCAATTGCCCATTGCGGACCACTATCATCCGAATATATTTTTGTGAAGTAAGCAATAATATGTTGTTGGATCTCCTTTTCATCCTCAATCATATTCCCACTCTCCCCTTAATTTTAGCTATGAATGCTCTTGCCCAGCAAATTGATAATAGTCTGTGAAAAAATTTGGAGTTGGTGTCCCCCTCCCAAGCCCACTTCATGCGAGCTTTCTGTCTGACCTCCATGTCAGTTCCGAATTATATACTCATCGTCCAAAACTATAATTCCTAAAAATTTTGGAAATCGAAACCGATGTAGCAAACAAAATCTAGAATTTATGCCTCAAAAGCTCCACAAAACGGTGTCAATTCCTAAATCTTTCGACTTCAGCCAACCAATTAAAAGTTGGAAGATCAATCTTCATTAGAAAATTGACCGACTCTCATTCCTCATAGACACGATTCCTTCAATATCCTTGACATGTGTTGAAAACGCCTACAACATAATCGTTTTACCTGCTAGCATCATCACTTAAAGTTGGTTGTTGGATGGGAGAGTTTGAATACCGCCACATCTTCATATGTAATCTTGAGGCAGATAGCATTCCAATGATAACTAGGTGATTGCTGGTTGAATTTCTCAAAGTGTATGATGAGCTTCACGTTGGAAATCCTCGAACTCAACTTAACTAAAAGTCACCTTGTGCTGATAATCATTGCCAAAGCAATTGCTAACACTTTGAGAACTAGCCATCAAAACAGCAGAAGGCAAGGCTTTGATATCAATTGTCGCAATGAAAGCAAAGAAAAGGATAGAAGAGTAGAACTCTTCAAGAAAATTAAAATTTCATTAAATGGAAGTATTTTTCTCATTACAATAGCCCTTAATTAGTAGGAGAAAACCATAAAATATAAATAATTGCTATTTTCCTAGAGATCAATAAGAAAAGAAATTTTCTAAAAGAATCTATTTTAGTGACTCTTCCCTTCAATGGACTTATGATGGATCCAATTGGTAGTTAATGTTACTTTTCTACATTAGTCAAAATGGGAACCAATAAAGACTTTTCTTAAAGTCAAGCATAATATCATACCACCTTTTGAAATTTATTTATCAAAATCCATTCGAAAAGGCAAGCAACAAATACAAATTAAACTACATGTCGATCAACTTACAGTTTCAGTCTTTTTCAAGACAGAAATGCCTGTGTTCATGTCAAAGTCATATACTGACAGAGGTGTCCTCAATGAACTGTAGGAAAACCGTAATATACTTGAAGAGAATTGAGATTCTAGGGGATCCACTGAGTAGGTGGGATCACTAAAATCAACGGACCGACCCCCTTGGAGACTATTAATGGCTTGCCCTTCAACAGGAAGATTATAAATAGTTACTTTAGGTAGCCCATTTTCACGTTCATGTACAACAAGGTGGTCCTTGAAGAGTTGTATGTCTTCAATTTTTACACTGGAGAGAATCTAAACATCAGTTGGAATTCTGTTGATAAAATGTTATAACAGATATTATTTCAATCAGTATCTCAAAATAAAAAAACAAAAAAAAACAAAAAACAAAAAAAATAAAAAAATAGTTGGTTATGTCTTCCTAAATTGGCATCCTATAGAGGGTGGGTTTGCACATTCATTGAGATTCACTCCAATGAAACTTGAGATCATGAGTTTGAATCAAGAAAGAGTCTCATCAATGCAGAGAAAAGCTGCACACATCATTCCTTCCTCAAGCCTCATAATGGAAGCTAATTATGTATCGGATAAACATTGTTAGCCGATGCATAAGCAAAGGTGGACACTTGCTCACATTGTAAAAGGTAGAAATGAACAGTGTATCTCCATGACCACGTCATTATATATAGTTAAATCCCTAGACCCTTAGGAAAGACCAACTGCATGGGAGTTTGACCTCTATTAGGGACATTCAAGACAACCCAAACAAGTGATATCATTGGATGCATCAAGGACTGGAATTTAATGCCCAAAATTGTGTTATAATCTTCTTATCCATGGTAAAATCCTCTTGCCATTTCTGTGTATGGATGTAAGTTAAACATCAAAACATGTAGACTTTTTTTGAGACATATTATCCTATTCTCGAAAATTCCCAAATAATCCAAGAAGTCATATTGGTGTACAATACAAGGCAACACACAATTGTGAGCTTGACAAAATACCAAATGAAGATAATGTTGCCTTAGAGTAAGCCTCGAAGTAGATAGACATCTTAATCGGGGGAAACGACAGAAGCTGAATAAATAGACAAAGCCATGAAAAATAATAACAACAACAATAACCATAATAATAATAAAGCTATCAGATATGTAGCTTCAATTAAATAGCAATCAGTGATAAAACACAAACATTCACCATTGACAAAGAAAAAAATGACTGCATGATGATTTTGCACCCATATAGGTTACCATGCAACATTTAGTCTCACAGTTTGGAATACCATTAAATGTAAAGTAAAAAATTTCCAAAGTTTTGGTATCCTAGTGCATAAAGGTTTAGTACAAAGAAAACTGTCATGAAACCAAATGCATGTCAGATGTGAGTAAGAGTGAGTAAAATGTGAGGATACCTTTCCCTATGAGGAAGTAACAAAGTTGTAGCAGAAATATCATCTATCGGACAGACAAGTAATTCTGAATTAAAAAACTCATCACTTCTCCTCTTGATAAAAAAATGATTCCCGCGATGACTAACCGATGTATCAATGCCATTTACGCGAGGTGTCAAAGCCATGAGTCCGATTTCCAATTTAGAAATGTCAATGTAGGAGACAAATCGTGAAGTTTTACTTTCAACTCCAACAAACACAAATTTTTTGCTCTCAGAAGCTTTAAGGCTGAGAGAAAAAATATCATCCTTCTCATGATAGAGGCAGAGGTCACTTGACTGGTCAAATCCCAACTTATGCAACCAAACCTGCAATGTGCATAAAACCAAGGTTTACCTTACCATTTCTCATAAACCGCAAGAAAATTATCTTTCTGCAACTCAACTTCGGATAAATTTGTCAACTAAATGGGATTAATTCATGAATCCCCCTTTTTCTTAAGCCAACTCCAGTTTATAGAGATTTAACGAAGTTTTAGATTAGTTTTCAACTACCTAATGCTATCCTACCCCTCCATCAAGACAAGAAAATCTCTGTTCCATTTTTTTTTCTATGTATAATCAAAACAAATAGATAAAGAAAACATCATTGTCATAGCCACCGTATCAACCACTTTGAACGGAAACTGTAACATGATATATATAATATCAAGATGACAAAATGAGTGAAACATAAATAAATACATGAACAGGAAAATGGTGCTAGGTTCAGTAAAAGTAAGTTTCCAACACCCATCACAAAATGAAGTGTGTGGAGCAAAAACATACAAATGGCAGCCGACCCAAATCACAAAATTAAAAGAAAAAATAAATAAATAAATAAATAAAAGTAAAATAAAATAAATAAAACCTTGTCTGGCCGAAGGATCTCATCCATTGTGATGTAGACGAGTGCCTCATCACCAGCCCATTCAAGGTCTGCTGTTACACCAACCAAAGGCTTTCCAACATATTCACCTGTCTCAGCATCCATGAAATGCACAGTATAAATTTCATCTCCTTTAGTGTCTTCTGCATATGCTACCAACTTATTATTTGGACTAACCTGAAAGAGAAATAAAATGAAATTGAATAAAGAATAGCCAAGGAATATTAAAAAGGTTATAAGAAAGGAAATGCGGTGGTTTTTTTTTTACTTTGAAAGCTCCAATGGTGTAGTAAGAGTATTCTTTTGCCTTAATATTTTCATCAAGGATAATACGCTCTTCGAGAGCATCAGGTCCTGTGGGCATCACATCGTACACGGAGGAACACTCTCCGGCGTTAGGAATCAGACGCCTGCAGTACTGAACATACTCTTTGCCTTCCAATGTTCTCTCGTAGTAGTAATAATTTCCTCTGCGGACAGGCACCGATATGTCATCTTCCTTGATTCGGCTTCTCATTTCTCTATAGATATTGTCTTCAAGGTGTTTCGTACCTACAAAACAAGGTGAGAATTAGAACTCTCTTAAAATAAGACTAGGCTCATGGGATGCTCAACGGATGGATTATCCGGTAACTGACTCGTGGGAACTCTAGAAAACAATTTAGAGGTCGAACAACTTGCCCAGTGCAGTATGTGTTAACAATTCTACCGAAGCAAGGTTAAGAGATCGTTCCACATCAGATTGATGAACAACGAAACGAAAAATAGAAACTAAAACAAACAAGAAGCAGAGGTGGTGGTCACCCTGCATCACGTGATCCGTATATGAATTTTCTTCGTTGAGATAAGAGAGGACGACGGGATTTGATCGGGAATCGTCTCGGAGCCAATAATAGTTATCGATCCTTAAGTCTCCGAACATTTCCATCTCGTGCTTGACCTTCTTCGCCACTGGAGCTCTCATGGCTGCGGGTTTTGCACACACAGGGGCGCAATAGCTTTCACAATGACACGAAATTGAAAATGGGTATAAAGACAAGATTGGGAATCGAACAGGTCCGTCAACGCTGAGGAGTGTGCTAAGACGAAAACAATGTACCAATCGCAGTTTCATTTAATAATGGCGATGAATATTATCGTTGCGAAATACAGCAGGAGCCACCATGTCATTATTTTTCCTTTTTAAAAAAATACTATTTATATATGTTTCATTTATTTGGACTCCATGTGATGCCATGCTACAGGCACCAGCGCAAGCTCCCCTTAGCTGGGTTTCATGCTTAAGGCATCACCAAGGAGCGTATGGGCATTGGGTATGCCTTCTGATGCTTGGTAAATTCTCATTGCACTATGAATTTATTTTTGTGCTTGTAATAAAATTGGATAAAAAAAGAATTAGATAAGATTTGGTAAAATAAAGTAATTTAGTGTTTAATAATGTGTTTAAATTAAAATAAAAAATTATTTTATTTATTATTTAAAAGAAAAGTACATTAAAGTTTAAAAATACAAAACCATCCAAATGGATGCATTTTTGTATAACACTCATTAAAAGATTAATATATGGGTCATGGACAACACTTCCTCTATCAAAGAATTTCTCAAATATTGTATTAAAAATAAAAATATTTTCAAGTAAATGATGTCTTGAGCATCAAAACAGCCTGTATGGGTCTATTGTCACGAGGGAAATAGATAAGAGAGAAGGTTTTTTTATTTAAGTCTATTTTTGGCTGCCTATGCTGAGTACGATGGAATTAAAAGCTTTGTATACATTTTTATCTCATCGTAATATAATAAAATTGGTGTCCATGAGATTATTTTGACCCCATCGTAATGGGTTTTAGTTTAATTACTTTTAATTGTTTAATTCTATCTTATGTAATACAATTCAATTGAATCTCGTAAAGGTAACTTTATTGTATACCTGGGTTTTAGTTTATTTTCTTTTAATTGTTTAATTCTATCTTAAGTAATATAATCCAATCTAATTCTACAAAATTTCATTTTTCTATGTCATATACATGGCTTAGACAACTAACAAGGGACCAAAAGCATGGGCACAAGAAATCTCCAAAGCTTTATTGTTGAATCTGCAACATACAAGGATAAACAAAGCCAAGAACAATACGGGTAACATATTCCAACAGTCTAGATCTCCTTACGTGCATCCTTTACAAGTACGTACCCAAGATTTAACAGACAACCATTCACAAATTTAGATGTAGCAATCATCTTGCTACCTCAAATTTCATCCAGACAACATGGGCATCCTCGAAGGTATAACCATCCTTAAAAGGTATTATGATGTGGTTAGTGAGAAATGAAGAGGATGTTTTGGTCAATGGCTGCTTTAGGATTGATCTAATGGACCAAAACAATGGTAACAAAAGCTTGGAAATCACAAATAAAATAGGCCCAAAAATTGAGAAGCCTAAACGCACTAGAAAGCCTCCCTTATTGTTAAGGGATTAAAGTGTTGCTATTTGCATCTTTTTTCTACTATATGTATACCCTAGTGAGTAAAATCTGTTCATTCACAATAATGCACAAGATGAAGTTACGAAATTTCCCTCACTTTTAAACATATCTGTCTCTCATTCTCCATGATTTTGCACCCCACCCATAATCAAAATATTCTTTATCATTTTCCTTCAACAACGAATCTCCAATGATCTTCTGCTAAGCTTGAAAATACTCATATTTCGAAGATTGCAAATTGCTCATTCACTCTTCACAATCAATGTTTTATTTTTTTCTAGTGAAACTAGTAGAAAACTAAATGTTTCATTCACTTTGGTTTAAGATTAGGACATCGTATTGTGGGCCATTTGTACCTATTTCTTCATAATAAGATTCATGTTCTGGAATTGATTTTGATGAAAAAGAAGTATTTCTTAATGTTGTTCCATCAACATTTGCTTAACTTTATGGCAAGCATTCAAGTCTAGGTCTAACTATGTGGTTGAGACTCTTGTGAAATTTCAATTGCCTTTGATCAAAACTGTTATTCAGGTCTTAGCCATAGCTAATTGAAACAGCTTTTGTGACACTTATCAGTCAAGACTCGAGCATTGAGACTCGGTTCTGACCAGCCAATTAAGAGTACTTTTAATCACTTTTTTTCATACAACTCTTGCTTTATTTTAAATCAACGAGCAAACTATACTATTCCCCAACTACACCAAGCAATTCACTAGGCTGGACCCATTTAAATCAAGGGAGAAGCTCATTACATAGGTACTGACAGTGAGTATAGAGAATGAATTTCGTCATTGTTGTTAAGAATTCTAATTTTGGAAGGCATGGTCAATGAGGAATAATTAATCTTGCATGTGAAAGATATTGACCATATAGGGCCCTTGAAAAAAAAACCAAAAAAAAAAAAAAAAAAAGCTAATAAGAAGAAACAAAATTGGACGTGGGCATTGAGAATGTGACAACCCCTTTTCTACCCCCATAATTCTAGTCTAATTTATTTTTTTAAAACCATTTAAAGATTGAAAACGCCTTTGGAGTTATTCGAACACATATATCTTTGTTGTAGAAAACATCGCCAATATAAAACTTTTGTAGGTGTTCATTTAAAATATCACTTAAGGTCAGGGATCTAAATGGAAGTTGATACTTTTCTTTGTTTCTCTATCTTTATCAATTCACTAACATCAGCAGTGAGTTATATGCTTCATTTATCGTGTTGTGAATTACTCTTATCCATTGAGACTATGAGGGTTCTAGAAATAGTACATAATCTTAGATAATGATCTACAACAACACATCAGGATCAAATCATTCAAAAGATTGTCATCATATTCGAATGGGCCCCATTAAGTCACTAGCCCTTTCTTACACGACAAAAATTACATCATAATTGGTTCATTTGATTACATCAAAGAAGTAAGTAAAAGGGGATAAACAATAGAAACATGCTTACACCCATCGCTCCATCACCAAGAACTAGGGTTACACTCATAGTTTTATCATCGAAAATTAAGGACAAACCCATCATTCCTTATCGTGAGAACACCCACAATGATTTCCCATTGATCACTGCAACGGTACGTAGTTGTAACAACCTGGGCCTACTACGTATTGATATTATCCTAACCTTAGCCACCACTGACTGGGTGTAGGGTTTTGTTCTTGGCAATACTTGAACATGAATCTCCCAAAAATGCTCAGCATTAGTAAGGCTCGCATATGTTTATTTAGCCCAGGCATCACTCTAGTGTCAGACCGATGTGAGATATTACAATCCACCCCCTTTAGAGCAATCATGTCCTCAGGACTCACACCTAGAGTGGCTTTGATACCAACTTTGTAACAACCCGACCCTCGTATTCTTTTTATGAGTGTTTGGACTTAACCACTGTTGAAACAATGGACTTAATCACAAGGCGGGTCAGGCCCAGTGTTACTTTACAAGTGATGCACGCTTGACTTTCTATTTCCATTATCTCATGCCTTCAATGCAAAATAAGAGTATATAACCCAACTCAATTTAAACAAGGCCTCATTATAAGAGATAAAGAAAATTCTAAATTTTTATTGAATCATAAAAATTTCATAACTTTCAACTTAAAATGGTTATAGCATAATTCATAACAAAACTGGGCAAACATGTACTACATAGAAATTTTCTAAATAAAATCAAATGAGATATTCCAAGTCTTTGCATATTCAATTTCTTGAAAAATGTAAAAAAAAAAAAATGGGTGAGCACTAAGCTCATTGAATCTTAAATAACAATTTTCATATTCAAATCACTAACATATTCATAATTCAAACATTAACCAACATTAGGCGTTTCAAGCATCAAGTTGTGTAAAGTTGGAAGTTAGATCAAAAGAGTTTTTCAAACCTTGATGTTCTCAATTAAGTGATTCCTTAGAGTGAAATATGACCTTTCTTAGTCATTTTCATTGAACTCTGGACTTAGGGACTCAAACCCACCAACCAATCATTTAGGTATTACAAACCTTATAAACTAATCATAAGAAGAGAACACCTATAACAATCATGCGTTTACTATAATGGTACGTGGTTAAAATCACCATACTCTCATATTAAATCTCATAATCATTAAACACAAATAAAAAATTTTAGAATATGGCATTAAACTAAAAATAAAATTCAGAATTTCATAGAACCAAACATTTACTATTCACCATATCCATCAAGCATTTAGACAATCCCTAAAAACATGGTACTAGCAAGGGACGTTCACTATGCATACATGTAAATGAATGAAATCAAACTAAAAACATGCATAAATACTGAAATTTAAAATTATACTAAAATAATTTCAAAAAAAAATCTCAAAAAAAAAGCATGTTAATGGTTTAAACAAGAAAAAGGCATTTAAGAGAAGCAACATCCACCTTAGATGAGATGTTTTCCCCAAATTTCAGCAGAGGTTCCTTTCGTTTTAGCACTTTCGAAGCTCAGCAAAACAATGCTCTACTAATCACTAAATGTTGAAACTAAAAGTTTATCACCTTTGCACAAAAGAAAACGAAAAGAAAAGAAGAAGAAGAATAAGTTTGAGAGCACAATAGGGAGGAATCTCTCTGGTTCTTGGAATGAAGGATTGTGTGCAACTTAGGGGGTTATTTATAGCTTTTTCAAGAGCCAAGGCGGACTTCTTAGGGTAGCTTGGGCATCATGGGCAGCTTTTCACTTTTGAACAAGTTTTCAAACACTAAAGAGACATGGTAAGTGAATTCATGGATCACCAATCTTGCCTATTTTCTTATGGCACCAAGGAACATTCTTTAGCATCTTTTCTAATTCAACTTCATTCTAGAACCTTTTATAACCATTTTGGACGTCGCATAGTAACAGAGAATATTCTCGTAGAACCTTATCCTTTGGTTCTCTTGTTTGCTCATCACACAAGCACACACATGACAATTTTTACTATTTTCTTTCTTGGACATCCAACTTTGGTGAGCACACTATCACTGCATGAGGGACACCATATCATAGTCTTAGATATTGATCTAGGTCCTACGAAACTTTTTGAATTGAGTTGGACTGTAACACCCCGATTCCCAATCAGACCTCCCGTCACCATTTCATTTTTTTTCAATTAATTTTTTTGAAACTAGATTATCTTGGCATATTCTAAAAAAATCATGTGAAAGCGTTTTCGGTGAATACAACTTCACTTGACATTTTTTTAAAAATCATCTTCACTTCGTTAAAAAAAATGAAAAATGAAGACGATTTAAAAAATATATACATTTACCTAATTGTTTTTTTAATCAAGCTAAGACGACTTTGAAAAAAAAATAAATGAAGTGAAGATGATTTGAAAAATAAAAAATTATCTCAATGAAGGCAGCTTCACTAAATCCGTCTTTACCTAGTTTTTTATTTTTAAAAAATAAATATGATTTAGAAAAAAATAAAATAAAACTTATAAAAAGACACATTCATCTTGTTTTTTTAAATAAAAAAGACACATTCACTTTCACATTTACCTCATTTCTAGGTGTTTCTCTTTTTTTATTGTGCTTTTGTTTTTGAACATTTCTTTATTGCTTTTCTAGTTGCGATTTGGAATTTTGTTTTCATTTCTAAGCATCTTTTTTACTACATTTTTAACGTCTTTCTTAAAAAAAACGGCTTCACCTACCTTATTTAAAAAAAAAATCAAGTGAAGATGACTTAAAAAAATAAAACGATACGAACATGATAAAAAAATCTCAAGTGAAGATGTTTTTCACCTCTTTCTTTTAACCAAGAGAAAATAACTTGAAAAAAATAAACGAAGTAAAAATTACTTAAAAAATATATACAAAGTGAAGACATATTATTTTTTTTAAACAACGACAACTTGAAAAAAAATGAAAACAAATTTAAAAAAATGCCTTCATCTTGTATTTTTTTTAAATTAAGTAAAGACGATTTGAAAAAAATATTAACAAAGTGAAGATGATTTAAAAAAAAAATGTAAAGTAAATTCGTTTTCACCAAAAACGCTTTCACTTGATTTCTTAATAACATATCAAGATAATCTAATGTCGGAAAAAATAAATGAAGACGATTAAAAAAAAAAAGAAAAACAAAGACGATTTAAAAAAAAACTCATTTATTTCATTTTTCTTTGTAATCAAGTGAAAACGACTTGAAAAAAAATGAAGTGAAGATGATTTAAAAAATAAAAAATTATCTAAAATAAAAGCAATTTCACATGATTAAAAAAAATGAATACAATTTGAAAAAAAAAATAAAAGAAAACTAAAGACAATTAAAAAAAGATACATTCGCCTC